>JAVGVS010000143.1:272676-577676 GCA_032718565.1 Distichodus sexfasciatus
TAGATGAAAGCGTAGAATGGTTTCTGTAAAGGGCCAGGAAGTTCTCTGAGGCATTTATTAGATATTAAGGGAAGAGTTTAACATTATTAACCACTTGGAGATTTTCCTATCACTCAAAACAGAACTGATTACTTCATTAAATTGAGGGAGGATGCATTGCAGAAGTAAAAGCCGAAATTTAACATCATTGTAATTCATATTCATTTTAAAGAATGCAATGACAAAAGTTAACATTACATTTTGTTTCGTTTTTACAAATTTGTTTCGATTTTACAATGTGACGAGTTTTTAGCATGATGCTACATGCACCACCATATACAGTAGTTCTGTTGACTGTTAACGTTAGCGTTTTTACAGGGGTACTTTAACAAGTCTAATTTAGACATGTTTTGAGTGATCTGAAAATGTCAGTTTAATGTGGTTAAATATGTTGTTAAGGACAGACTGATTCTTTAAGCTTTAAGTAACACCTCTTGCCTGGGGCTGAAAACGATACAAGTGTGAAATTTTATGCATAAAATTGTGATTTTTTAAATTCACTATTATATTCTTCCAATATTTAAACCAACAGGCAAACATCACATAAAGTCCTATGTATTACATCACATATGTATTTAAAACGTTGAAGTGCTTCCTTCATTTCACCCATTTTTAGTGTTGCTTTCAAGATTGGAACGGAGCTTTACTCAAACTGGGGTGTTTCTTTCCTCTTTAAATGAAATATTGTTGCCAAATGCCCATAGATGAGACCTGTATTGTGAATAGAGAAAGTAGGAAAGTGTGATGTTTATTTAAGACTTGGAATGAATGGTGAAGGCCGAATTACACTAAAGATTTTTTTTGTTAACTTCCAACAATATTAAATTCAACACCAAGTATTCATTTTGTGTTAAATAAGACTGACTGTTATAGTTACGATATCCATTTTAAGGATAAACACACTGTTGCCAAGAAGACCACTGCCAAAAGTACAAGTCAGATAACTTGGGCGCTGTGCACTTGAGTTTCTGAAAAATAGAAATGCTCAGTTGTGTCTTGTATGTTAGAGGCATGTGAGTTAAAAGATAATGTGTTGCTGGAGTTTGCATCCGAGTTACTGTTAAATTTTGTATTTTATATTGTTGATTTGTTATACATTTTATCTATTCATTTACCTCTTTTAGCAGGTTTCTACTAATGCATTTTTAACAGTTGATTAATAAACCTTCACGGTGAAAATTATTGTAACTCGATATTTATGAGAACGGCGTCATATTCTCTACTTCATCTATGCATAATTTCTGCCAATGCAATTTGCCAAGTAACAAGATTTGCCAGGTAAGTTTACAGGAATACGTAATTAATGGCTTTCTCTATTTGCAGAATTTGTTCAAACATGTCATAGTACGTAATGTATTTTTTCAAAATCAAAACAAATTCTAATATACAGTACTGTGCAAAAATTTTAGGCAGGTGTGAAAAAATGCTGTAAACAAAGAATGCTTACAAAAATGGAAGTGTTAATCATTAATTTTCATCAATCAACAAAATGCAGTGAATGAACAAAAGAGAAATCTAAATCAAATCAATATTTCGTGTGACCACCCTTTGCCTTCAAAACAGCATCAGTTCTTCTAGGTACACTTGCAGTTTTTGAAGGAACTCGGCTGGTAGGTTGTTCCAAACATCTTGGAGAACTAACCACAGATCTTATTATCCATCATGCAATACAATCAGGGAGGCGTATGATTGGCCCCAAATGTAGCCAGAGTCATTAAGAACTATCTTCAGCGTAAAGAAGAACAAGATGTCCTGGAAGTCCTGATGGTATGGCCCCCACAGAGCCCTGATCTCAACATCATCGAGTGTGTCTGGGATTACATGAAGAGACAGAAGGATGTGAGAAAGCATTCTTTGTTTACAGCATTTTTTTCACACCTGCCTAAAACTTTTGCACAGTACTGTATTTAAATCTTTGTGGTATTCAGTAATTATCAAGTTGTGTGTAATGTTAATCGTCACAACTCCGTCTTCTCTGGTCTCATTCGTGAGCAGTGTTGGGCACGTTGCTTTAAAAAATAGTTATAGTAACTAGTTACTGCTCACAAAAAGTAACTAGTTACCAGGGGAAGTACATTTTTACAATGTTCAAATATGTCAAAAAGTATGGATCCCCCTGCTTTAATGCAACTTTTAAATTCAACTATATGTTCAAATATAATAAAACTGAATGTTAAATATATTTAAATAATGAAAACAGTAAAGTGTGTAAGGAGAAACATTTTTGTAAGGAATGTATTTTCCCATGCTACATCTCTATTAGTCCAAAAAAAAAAAAAAAACCCAAACAGCCAATGAAAAAGTTAGTATTAAAAGTTGCTTTGCTACTGATAAGCTGAAGTAGTAATACAGTAGTTAAGCTAGTAGCATTTCTAAATTTGTTAAGCTACAGTTAACAGCATCGACCAGTGGTTTTTTGTTGTATTGAGTGTATAAGGTGGTTATAAGCATCGCAGTAGTGCAATGGTTTGAGTAATGAAATACTGTGAGATTGGGATTCAATTCTCAGGGGTCCCTGAACAAAACCTTTAACTCCAAGTTTCTGCAGGGAGACTGTCACTGTCCTTAAGAAGCGTGCTGTAAATGTCAAAATGTGGTTCCCATAAACATAAATTACTCCATAACTTCAGCTTTCTCAAAAAAAAATCACTTATGAAAAGCTAGAATGTGTATAAACTGTATGTACTGAAAAAAGTGTACGTACTAGCTTTATTTATAATATAATTTAATGGTAATAAAACCAGATTAAACCAAACTATAAACTGTAATTTGCACTGTCAAATTTAAAGAATCTGGTAACTTATAATTTATTATTACTATACACAGTACCAAGAATAAAACAATAACTGCATGCATATTCATGTTGAGGTAAAATTGAAATATTAAATGCACTCAAATCTGCATACCCAGAAGACACAAAATTTAATATTTTTGTAGATTGTAGAAGAGTACTATTACTGATGTAACTCACCCTTTTTGGCATTTTTGTGCTGAAGTATCATTCTAGACTTTACATACAGACCTATAAAAACTACATGAAAGATTTTATTGCTCATTCTTCATATGCCTAAGTAATATGGAGTTCTCAAATTCAGTTGACCTACTCTATCAGAGAAATGGCAAAAAACCCTAACAGAACCAATAAAAGAAGTCACAGTATTTTCTCCACATGCTTTCTCATCCTGCTCTTTCTAATTCTGGTGTGAACACCGAGGTGCTGACTAAGGTTTATTTTCTGGGTGAACGCTTTTCCACAAGTGACGCACACAAACGGTCTCTCTCCTTTGTGGATGCGTTCGTGGGTGTTTAAGTTTCCTTTCTGTGAGAATCCTTTCCCACAGTAACTGCACCGGTGTGGCTTTTCCCCGGTGTGCACGGCATAATGCACCTTGAGGTTGGCCCTCGAATGGAACTGCTTTCCACACTGTTCGCAAGAGAACTTCAGACAACTCAAAAGTTTTTCAGGAGGTAGACACTTGTGGGTCCTTAGCAAGTTCTTCTGAGGGAAAACTATCTTGCAGTTTTGGCACCTGTGTGTGTTCAGTCTTTGGTGGCATTTCTGGGCATGTAAAACTAGGGTGCTTTCCCTTATAAAGGTCCTGTTGCACCCAGAACAACTGTATTTTGTTTTTAAAAATTGCTCCTGAGGCCCAAAGTGATAATGTTCATTGAACTGATTGAGGTAATTGAAGATATGACCGCTATCTGTGCTAGGCACGTTTTGAAAATCCATAAACATGTTTTGGGTGCCATTGCCGGCTTCAACCTCGAATTGTGGGTCTTCAAAAAACTCAACAGGCATGCAGTGTTCATTGTAGAGCAACTGCTCACCACTCGGCATGATCACCTGTTCGACAGTGCCGTCTGCAGATATAAATTTAGTGGAATCTATACATTGGGAACCAGGCGTAACGGTGCCAATGTCTGGCGTCTTTGAAAATCCAGCAGACACAAAATAAAGGTCGTCATCGTCTTCATCTACAAGGTTCACTTCTATGACACTGCTTGTCTTCAAAGGCTCCGTTCTTATGGATGGTGGTGTGTTCTTATCTATGGTTATAACAAGCAAAACAAGAAATCATTTCTGTTGCATTAAAAAGTGTGATAAATCAGTGAAAGTCTTGGCTATTTTAAATTTATGGAAAAAAAAAGTTCAGCATGTTTTTACTTGTATCATCAGGGCAAACATCCTTCTCAAGCTTCTCCTCTTTGATAGATAGCAGTTTGCTGTGGTCATGGTTTTCAGGCTAAATGGGGGAAAAACCCAGTTAATAATTAGTTATATAATAAAAATAATAAAGAAACTAGATAATAATTTGTTGTTCTATATTTTTGCATCCTACAACATCCTTACAACTTCCAGCAAGCAATTTTAATAAATCACAAGTGGAATAAAGTTAGGAAACAAACCTCATCAGTCACAACTGAGTCAACATTTATGGCCGTGTCTGTTGTGTCGGCATCCCTCCTGTTCCACAGACCCGAGCACCACTCCTTTCCATAAATCCCATTGATCGATGGAGGATCTGACATTTTTAAAAGACATCAACAAGTCAACATGTACAAATTTAGACAAGTCAAATATTGCACATACAACTCTGGGAAAAAATAAGAGACCACATCACTTTTTTCTTTTCACTGACTTTGCAATATGTGACTGAGTGTAAAACGCGCAGGATGCTATTCTTTTATGAACTATTGCAGTTGCATGTCTGTGAAAAATAAGAAAGCAGTCCATATTTTTATATATAACAGCAATTCTGTTTTTAAAGCAGCTTCTCCATGTGTTACTTTCCAACACCTACACCTGCTTCAAGTAGCTGATTAGAGGAAACAGAGCTCAGCAAATGAGGATACCGTGAGCTTGTGGACCATATTCTTTACTGACATAATTGTAAAACAATATATGTGTAGTTTGCAACTTCCAGGTTAGACTAAGATCATTTATTCCACAAGATAATAGATAAGATAATTTACTCCAAAAATGTTTGTAATTTTGAAATAAACATGGGAAAGTTATAAACGAACACTGACTATTTTACACAGACACACAACAGAAACTGTAAAACCAATGAATTAGAAACAAAGTGGCCTCGTTTTTTCCCCAGAGCTGTATTACAAAAAGAAGGGGAATATAAAATAGAGATCATTCTAGGCAGTGTTTAATGCAATCCAGTGCACACGAAAGTGAGTGATTATTTGTCATTGTGAACACACCACAGCACAGCACACAGTGCACCACAACGAAATGTGACCTCTGCATTTAACCCATCCGTGAAGGAGCAGTGGGCGGCTAACAAGCGCCCGGGGAGCAGTACAACAGAGCAGAGCAGACCTGCGGGGCGAATGTCCTAACCGTTACGCTACCAAGAGACTATTTTTCTAGTTCAAATAAATATTGGACTAGAAAATTTATGCAGAATATTTATTTAATATCAACAGGTAAAACGTAATTGATCACGGGGCGAACGCCCTACCGTTACGCCACCAACTGCCCCTACTTTATACTACAATATGAATTCAAAACGTTTTCTAAAACTTTATTTTAAATAGATCAATGCACACTTTAAAGAACGCATGCAACACGCACTTTATAAAAAAAGGTTCCCACCTTCCTGTGTCTGGACGTAAACGGAGCGCTGTGTTTTGGTCGTGGCCGTTTTGGCGTCGCGGAGCTGACGCACTTCCACCAGCAGCGCTCCGACCTCCTCGCTCAGCGCCGCGTTCTGGCTTCGGGCTTGCGCCAGTTCCAGCCGCAAACTCGCCACATCTCCGTCCACCATCTCGCAGATCTGCTTCACCGCCGCCGCCGTCAGCAGCTCCATCACCGAGCTCAGCCGCGTCGCTAAACACGCCGACTTGGCCATTACGAAACGAGAGACAACGCAAATGAAAACGCAGGACGCTAACGTCTGGAATACAGCATGGCGGGAAAGGCACCAGAGCTAAACGCGCGAGACTGGCGGGATGTAGTGTCTCCCTGACAACAACACACAGTGTACTTCCGGGTTCAGAACACAAACACGTCCTTCCGTTGACACAAATTACTTTTTGGGCATAAGAAGAAAATAATATTAAAAATGTAATCTAAAGTTCTAAATCATTTATACTTGCACAATTATTCCTGTAAATCTGCATATTTAGTTGTTAATGGCATTTAAACATTTGCTGAAAAAAGGGTTAGGGTTAGTACAATTCCATACTTAAAACGCACGCGCGCACGCACGCACACACACACACACACACACACGATGTGTTTTATTTAATTGCTCGATATTAATGTTAATGCAAATGCTGGTTTAGAACTGACCATTAAACACAATACAGAACAAGGTTATAATCAGGAATGTACGGAAGCGTAATGCGTTCACTTGAGAAAAAAATAATTCGGCTCTGTTTTTCCGAATTAACGAGATAGTTTTCATGTTAAAAAAAAAGTTCTGTTTTTCCGAATTAACGAGATAGTTTTCATGTTAAAAAAAAAAGTTCTGTTTTTCTGAATTAACGAGATACAGTTTACATGTTTAAAAAAAAGTTCTGTTTTTCCGAATTAACGAGATACAGTTTTCATGTAAAAAAAAAAAAAGTTCTGTTTTTCTGAATTAACGAGATACAGTTTTCATGTAAAAAAAAAAAAAAAAAAAAGTTCTGTTTTTCTGAATTAACGAGAAACAGTTTTCATGTAAACAACAAAACAAAACAAAAAAAAACTCCAAAGCTCTCATTTCGCCTACTTTAGAGCTCGATTTCACAGCAATAATGTCACACTTTAGAAAAAAAAATCTGCGAGATTTCTCTATTAGTTATACAAGTTGTGAAATGTTAAAAGTATTGTATTGTATTGTACTGTATATGTATTATTTGTCTGAAAAATCCATTTCTTTTAACCCCCATAAACGAAACATGTACAGCAATGGTAGGTTTGTTTTACAATATGAATAATTTATCATGTCTGTATGAAAGTATAATGAACTTCCAAAAGGATATAAACATAAAAACATTTACCAAATGTTGCACTGCATCTGATTATTAGTCTTTGTGCATATGCACATTTCTAATGTGTACACACATTATCCTTAGTTTGGGTGAATATGTTTAGAAACTCTTTAAATATTTAATTCATATTGCACCTTTTATTATTATATATTGTATACTGTTTTACCCTTCTTGGTCAGTACTTACCCATAAGGTAAGTCTGTACATAGTGTCAGTAAAGTGTTCTGGCTCCTGTGATATATTTTTAACACGATGTTCAAAGTGTCATTTGAGACTGCTCGTGTGGGTTTCTGTATCTGTTTACATACAGGCATGTGAGCACAGCCCTTCCAGCTTAGTAAATACAAATCACATCAGAAAAGCCAGAGAACTTTGCCACTTGTGAGGGTGATGGAGGAGATATGTCTTTTGGAAGATGAGCCCACCTGCGGACTGTGTGGGAAGATATTTAATGTCCCATTGGTGCTCTGCTGTATCACATGCAGTTGTAGTTTTTGTGAAAGCTGCCTGTTCCAGCTGTGGGAGAACCAAGGCTCTCGGAACTGTCCTCTCTGCAAGAATGAAAGAGTTACACCTTCACAGAAATCATGCAAAGAACATGGAATTAAACTTACTCTCTTCTGCATTGAAGATCTCTGCCCAATATGTGCATCATGCCACAAGTCAGAGGGTCACAGAATTCATAAAGCCTACCCTTTGAAGGAGGCTGTGGAAGACTGCAAGGTAGGAACAATTCAATAATGACTGACTAATTGCAACTTCCACCCAGTTTGTTGATATAAAAGTCTTGAATTCTGCCTTGAATAATTTCTGAAATGTATATTAAATAAAACAACCTGAATTTAGCCTAGAGCTTGGAATTCAAGATATAATTTTGACAAAATCAATATGGCACAATTATGTATTTGATGTTTTTAATCTTGAAAACTTAAGATAAATGTTACTTGTTTTGGGGTTCGTTTAACATTGTCCTTAAATTCTGATGGTATTGCTGGTCACCATCCTGTTCTGTATGAATAACTTCATGCTGTTTTCCAAACCAGCATATGACTTATAGCTATATCCTAAAAAAATTCCTGATATATTCAGCAGAGTAACTATTGATTTGTAATTTTATTGCTTGTTAGATACCAAAACCCACACTAAGACACAAATACAAAAGGAAATACAAATAAAATGGATCACATTTTAGTGACGGTATATGTTCTGATACATCATTTTGTAATGTCTCAAATTCCATTTTCTGTCAGGAAATTTTAATGGGCCAATGAAACCTATGTCAAATAAACACAACTTCAAAACTGACAAAGTTGTGCCTAATCAATGACTGGGAAATCTAGCAAAGGCCCCTTTTGTATTCATCTGAACACATTCCTGCGTAGGTCTCAGAAAGTGTCTCTTAGACACACAGAATTGGGGAAAAGTAAACAGGAGAGGGACTCCAGGAACACCCACTGAAACACAAAAGACTATATCCTCTGCAATAAAGTTTTCTTCTTCAAGCAAATACAGTAATATTGTTGATGTAAGTGATAAACAAGACTATCTTAAAATCTACACCAATCCTCTTAAAATGGCAACTATAAATCTTCCTTTTGATTGCTGTTATAAATAAATGAATGGCAGAGTTCAGAGGATTGAATGTCTAGACACATGAACCTGAGCAAACATGAAACCAGTTCAAGGTCATCAAAGTCGTGGCAAAATGAGTACAAATCTTCCTGCTTTACAACTACATCTAGTTAACCCAGTGTCAGTGACCCGCACAGATTGCTATTTTTAAAACTGGCCAATCCTGCTCCTCAGGCAGTAATTTTTAAGTTTATTTTAGAAGGGAAATGTGTATATGTATGGACACCCCACCCTCCATACAACAGTCACAAAAAACAGTCACAATATATATATATATATACACACACACACACACACATATACACTATATACATATACACACACATATACGGTGCATATATATGTATATACAAAATTACTGGAGTATATGCCATCTATGACATGGCGGTCAATCTAGATGAAGCTGTGAACATATTCTCCAAATTGTTCCCAAGAAGATTGGAGCTGACCAGTGTTCTCATTCCTTAAATCCAAATTTGAATTTGAATTTGTAGTTTAATAATAATAATAATAATAAGTAAAACTCCTTAAATATATTATGTTGTTAGTGTGGTTTTTAAACTTTTGAACTCTCTGTGTGTGTGTGTGTTTGTGTGTGAAAACAGCATACATAAACTTGATAAGCAATTTGACAACATTGTAGTAAATATTTTTTAGTGCATCAAAAGTGTGCACATTATGAGACAAGCAGACAGATTAAGATATCCAGCACAAATTATTGCAAAAAAAAGTCACCAAAATGCAGTATTTAAATCTCATAATGAAATACAAAATAAGTATGAAAATACAAAAGGTCCACTTTAAAAAAAAAAAAAAAAAAGCACCCCCCCTTGCACTAGGCTGGCTACGGGCTTGATATCTCATAAGCAGGTTGTATAACCTGACAAAAGCACTACTTCACTAATAGTTCTGGTTCAGTCAGATCCGAGTTGTACCCACTTTCTGCATCACACTGTAAAAATTATTTGATCAGTAAGCCATGTCGATATACTTAAAACAATATTTTAAGTTTGTTTAATGTTTTATAATTTTTATATGAGTTTTCATGGTTATATTTAAGAGTGAATGTTTTAATAGTCCATGTAGGAACTATATGTGACAAAAATAGAAATAGCAATATGTTGTGGTTCATTCTGGTAATATACAACATCTTGTAGATAAATCAGATATAACATTCATGAAGTGAAAAACCAATTGGTGATTTCTTATAGAAACAAATACAATGCTAAAACTACGCTTAAAATAATGGGTTGACATAATCAGTATATCCAATTTGATTTTACTTGAAAGCTTAAGACAGCAATTGAACTTAAAATTTTAAGCTGAACCACATGGAAATTTATTACAGGATGTGAAGGTTAACACATATCCCTAGTTACAACTTACAGTTTGAAGTTAATCTTCAAATTTTTATTTACGTAAAATTTGTTACAATGAAAACTTGTAATAGTTGAATTAATTGTGTTAAGTTGAAGTAAATGAAAGAAGTGTGTTAACATGACTAACTAACCAAACCATTTATACATACAGACATTGGTGAATTTTTTCTGCCCCAGTAAAGAAAAAGCAGATCTCTAGAAGTTAATCAGCTGCTCCTTTTATATGCACGCTCTGACGTGATCTATCTGAAACCATTAGGACCACACCAACTTTGATGAGCACGGAAAGTGCCAAATCGGAAGTGAGATTATTAAAGCTCCCATGTGCGTAGAAACTCAGGGGGTGGGTGGAGCGCTGTAATCCTATATGACCCCCATGATTTTGTGAACCCTCACAGTAGCAATGGCAACCAGGCGAACTCTGCATGAAGACGACCTCTCTTGCCCACTGTGTGGTAAGATTTTCCAGCAGCCTGTGGTGCTCTTCTGCAAACACAGGTTCTGTAAACCATGTCTAGAGAGCAGCTGGAGTGGTGGAGGTTCTTGCGAATGTCCATTGTGTTGTCAGCCGTCCTCCATGGCCGAGCTCATGGTCAACACAACACTTGAGAAGACCTGCGAGAGTTTTCTGAAGGAATTTCGCAAGAACAACCCTTTTGCATGTAAGGAGCATGGCGAAACATTGAGCCTCTTCTGCCTGGAGGAGTTGCAGCCGGCTTGTGTTTCTTGCAAATCGTCAGACAGGCATAAAGGACACAGGTTATATGCTTTGGATGAGGCAACACAAGACTGTAAGGTATGTTTAGAGGAAAGATTATGAAGGAGTTAAAATCAAAAAGTTTTCCCCTAAAACATTTTCAGGTGCCAGATTAGACTCATTTAGGTCTTGTTCAGCTTCACATTATTGCAAATCTGGAGCAAATGTGCCATAAAATGTGTATTAAATGA
Source organism: Distichodus sexfasciatus (assembly GCA_032718565.1). Classification (NCBI taxonomy): domain Eukaryota; kingdom Metazoa; phylum Chordata; class Actinopteri; order Characiformes; family Distichodontidae; genus Distichodus; species Distichodus sexfasciatus. The sequence goes on from JAVGVS010000143.1 coordinate 283,671, forward strand.
TTACATCATAGTTAAAGGAAACTGACATTTGTTTTCCCTCCTCTGTCCTTTTTAGTTGTTTTTTTGTCTGTCCTTCAGGTTCCCTCAGAGACTAGGAATATATTTGTGGGTCTTTAATAATATCCTTATACTTTCATTGGCTCTAATAGAACACCTCATGGAGAGAGTGAAACCAGACTCTCCTGTGCTTTCTCAAATGTTCATCGCTTTCCTTTCCTGGCGATAGCACCTGCCCTCTTTTACTTAATGTCTTAAGTCAGGCCAATGGTGGGGCAAAGGAAACCCCACCATCTGAGCTTTCTTGAGGTGTAGCTTTACGTGAAAGCAGTGAAGGAAATTCTAACAATAGTTAGTGTCCTCCAAAAGTCTCAACATTGGTCTCCTGGAAGTAAAGACGTTCAGATTGCTAAAGCAAAGTTTTAAATACTGAAAACAACGAGCCTCCAAAGAGCCTCAAGTAAGTCTATGATTATTTCAGAGAGCAGCTGTTGATGAACAACAATTGTAGTCTTTTTTATTGCATTCTGTTCCAGGCCGAGCTCAAAAATGCCTTACAGCCCTTGCAGGAGAAACTGAAAATCTTCAGGAAAGTCAAACTCTCATACGATGAATCAGCAGAGCATATCAAGGTTATTTTCTTCCTTGGTGCCTCAATAACAACAGGCCTCATTTAACAACTGTTCTTAAGAGGATATTTGCTTTTCAAAATTGCAGTCTTTACATATTCTGACCTTCGCCATTGTTTTCTTTACCTGAGAATTGTCTCAAGCAACAACAGAATCTACCAACACTAAAGTGCAGTCACAAATTTGATCACATGCAAATTTGTATAAAACATTAACTGATTGGATTTTCTAAAATACTACAGTTGTATAATATTGTACAAGTATAGGTACAGTTGTATAATATTGTACAAGTATAGGTACAGTTGTATAATATTGTATGTAAATGTAAACATTCATGATAAGAACGAATTTGAAGAAAACACCATGAATCTGACTTGTAAGAACAAACTAAAGAACAATTGGCAAATGAGGCCCAATGATTTTAAAGGTAAACTGGTGTCTAGTGTATGTGCTCCATTTCTTCATAAACACCTTATTTTGCTACACAGAGGCAGGCCCAGCACACGGAGCGGCAGATCAGAGAGGAGTTTGAAGCTCTGTACCAGTTCCTCCGTGATGAAGAAGCTGCCAGACTCTCTGAACTAAAGCGAGAGGAAGATCATAAAAGTCAGATGATAATGGAAAAGATTGCTGAGATGGAAAATGAAATCACGTCCCTCACCAACACAATCAGAATCATTGAAAAGGAGATGAACTCTCAGGACATTCCTTTTCTCCAGGTGATCCCTAAAAAAATACCTTGCTGCTGAAGTTTCTAATCAAATGTGACATCTAACTTTGCCACTAAGAGCTTTCAGCCGTCATTAATGATCCTTATTTAGAACAGTCACAGCTCTAAAAAAGTGTTTATTTCTCCCTAGAACTACAAGGACACTATTAAGAGGTATGTCTGCCCTTCAGCAGAGTCTTGCCGTCTTCCCTCTCTCTCTCTCATCACTGAGATCCATAGCACATGGTTCAAAATTTTCTGAGATATACATTACTGCTTTTCAATCCTCCATCTATCACCAGCTTCTTAACTCAGCTCTCTTGTGCCACATGTAGAACGTGGCAAGTTCCACAGGATCCAGAGCTGGTGTCAGGGTCTCTGGTTGATGTAGCCAAACACATAGGATCGTTAAAATTCAACATCTGGGAGAAGATGAAGAACATCATCCGATACAGTAAGTGTGCAGTATTTGGATTAAAAGTGTGTTTAAATGCAAATTTATTAATAAACATGGCACGATACCCCTTTAAAAAAATGTCCGATACCGATATTATACAAATCCAATACAGTCTGAGTCTTTTTTTAAACAGAAAACATGTTTGAATACATGACTGAGATTATTGCTATGCTTAAGAAAATACTTAAATACTGTTGTCCTAACTAAAACAATGTTATAATTACACACCCATATGCATATGCTAAATTATTTATTATTAAAACAACATCTCAAAATGTATTTGTTTAAATACAGTTCTGTAATTTTGTGACGCTCTCTAGTCTTCTGGTGCTAGACCATCAGGAACAGAGAGATTGCAAGCGAGAGCTGGTGTTAAAGAAATTAAACAGTATAATGGTGTGATGTGCTTTTTGGGGTTGTAGTGTGTTGCGTTGCTTGTTCTGCTCATTGTCATATCAATATGTAGGATTTAGTGTGAATGTCTAACAATAAACCAGCTTTACCGCAGTAACACTTCTCACGCAGGCGCACATTTAAAGATCGGCTCCATAGATCGGCTCAGTGCCACCGATACACCGCTATTTGAGTTGTTACCGGCCGATATCCTATCCAGGTAACTTTATTTATTAAACATAAATCTGGTTTCCAAATGTAAGTCAGTAACTCAAACAATATATATATTAAGCAATATTGAAAAGCATAAGCCTCATGCACTTAAGTTTTTCTTAAACTTTACAGTTACATTTAAAACATTATTCAACTGTAGAATTTGACGAGGGTGTTGGGTTTGATCCCAGGTCGGTTGTGTGGTCTTTCTGTGCTTTCCCCGTGCGAGAGCCAAAACCCAACCCCCTCTGATAGCGCCCAATATGCTACACCTGAGAGAGAAAGAGAGAGAGAGAGAGAGAGAGCGAAAGAGGGGCAGGGAACGAGCACAACATACAGCACAACGTAACATCCGGTTTCCTCCCACAGTCCAAAAGCATGCACTATAGGTTGATTGGTTAATCTAAATTGGCCCTGTAAGGTGTGACTGCTTGTGTTTGTGCATGTGTTGGCTCTAACACAGTGTTGGTCCCCTTGTTGTGCCCCTAGTCCCGAGGTAGATTCGGTCCCAAAAAGGATTAAACAGTTCAAAACGACTACTGCATGGATTTCTGCATAACGACAAACGGGGAAACAAACCAACTCCTAATTTGTTCTGTAATTTTTGTTTTGGAAATGAATAATGAAAAAAATGTGGCTTTTTCTTGGGCTTTGTTTTAACACAAAAACCAAATGCACACACAAGTGATACATGGATTTACAGCCATCATGTAACATCTTTTTCTTCATCAACGCACTTCATTTACTCCATTGCAGCTCCGGTGGTCCTGGACCCCAACACGGCTGCATGCTGTTTCCAGCTGTCGGAGGACCTGACGCTCCTGCAGTGCTGCTCCCAGACCTTCAAGCTCCCTGACAACGTGGAGCGCTTCGACGTGAGCGCGGAGATGCTGGGCTCCGAGGGCTTCCGATCGGGCAAGCACAGCTGGGACGTGCAAGTCAAAAACAACACGTACTGGGTCTTGGGCGTGGCCAGCGAGTCCGTCAACAGGAAGGGCAAGCACGTGCTGACCCCGGCCGAGGGCTTCTGGACAATTCGGCTGCGGAACGGTGAGTACAAGGCCTGCTCTGCCCCCTGGTCCCCTCTGACCATGAGCCGAGAGCCGGAGGTGGTGAGGGTGGTGCTGGACATGGACCGGTCTAAAGTCACGTTCTACGACCCACACGAGAGAACAGCGCTCTACACCTTCACCGATATCGTCAGCCCACGGGTGCTGCCTTATTTCTGCAGCGCCTGTAAGGACCACCCACTTAAAATCCTGCCAGTCAGTGTGTCAGTAACTGTGGGGCGCTAGGAATTCATGGAATGACCTTGTCAGCATTTCAAGCGCCACCCCCCCAACCAAGTCTCAAGCCCAACCCGGACTAGACAAGAGTGGCAAAGTTGTCATGATAAATGAAGAGTATCTTTTGGTTGAAAAGATTATATGAATTATTTGTGTCATTAAAGCCTAGACATGACACGATACCACTTTTTTATTTCCGATACTGATATTGTAAATTTGGATATCTGCTGATACAATATAAATCTGTGACAGTCTCTGAGTCTTTTTAAAACAGAAAACATAAATAACGCTTTAAAAATATCTGAAAACATCTCTGACTGAGATTATTCTCTTATGCTTAAGGCAATACATGACTTAAATAGTGTTTTCCTAACTTAAACATAATTACACACATAAATTATTTATTATTAAAACATCTCAAATAATATAACTGCAAGCAGCGATTACGGAGACCATGCAGTTTGCAGCCTTAGCAGTGTACAGACGTTGAAAAAGACGTTTCATCCTTTTATCTACGGTACTATAGTTCAAAACTTATTAGGCAAAACGCAAAATAGCTTATTATAGCGCCACCAACTGGCAGAGTGGTGCAATTTTGTTTTCCCTGAGTAGTGGGAGGGGTACCAGACCTACCTGTCAAGTTTCAAAGCTGTAGCCCACCCAGAGCCGGATTTCTATGACACTCGGGGTGTGGTGTTGCAGTCCTATGCCAAGCCGACCACATTTATTTGTATATTACAGAAATATGAAGACTTAAATTAAAAATGTGCTCGATAATCATTAAAGAAGAGTGTCTTGGGATTCAAATGATACCAGTTGCATGCAGATTGGACAAAAATCCAGGGACTAGTTCGAAAAAGATTTTTCATTTTCATTTTATGCAAATTAGCAAAAAATCAAATATGGCAGAAATAGATGCGAGGGTCTAAAAATTTGTCTTAACCCAAGGAATAAGATGATATGAGATTCACAACGCGTTTTAAGGCAGAAATAAAAAATCAGCACGATTGCAATAGGGTTCCACTGCATGGCCCCCTAATTAATTGTTTAAACACAGTTGTGTAATTTTGTGATGGTCTCTAATCCTGTGGCACAGAGATTGTGAGTGAGAGCTGGTATTGTTAAGGAAATTAAACAGTATAGTGGTGTGATTTGCTTTTGGGGTTGTAGTGTGTTGCTTTGCCGGTTCTGCTCGTTGTCATATCAATATGTAGGAATTAGTGTGAACGTCAAACGATAAACCTGCTTTACCGCAGTAACACTTCCCATGCAGAACGAATTGTGCGTGCGTGCATATCATGTCAATTAAAGCCATTAATTTTTCACAAACCCCATTAAACCATTCATCTCTCAAATTAAAACACCCTTAAGATTTGCTAAAACTACTGCCTTTTTTTCTTTTTAGTTTCTTGGTTTTAAAAATAAATACTGAAAAGTATTCACCAATAAATATGTTTTTTGGGCTTTGGTTTTAGTGTGAAAAATTAACAAATTACACAGAGATTCTTAATTTGCTTTATGTGACATTTGGAATGTCATCTCCCTATAAAAAAGACAAGGTAAACAGACTTAAAGCTGACCATGTTGTGATTACAACAGTTACATTTGTCTTTTGTTTATTAAAAAAAAACAAAACAAAGAAAATGAGGTTTTAAGAACATTTATTTTTGACTTGTTTTATTTCACACTATGTCAAAAAAGAGTGAGAACTGTGTCAGCATAAACTGTGTTGATAATGGATGTGATTACATTAAAACCATCAGGACTAAAGGCCAATGTAACCTTTCTAAACTGTTAGGGTTTTACCTGGTGGGCATAAAAATCTGTATGTATGAGTCTTCCCACACTAAACTTTTCAGTTTTGAGTTAATCACACTTAAGGCACTTAGTAGACTTTGTGTGTATGGAAACACACACCCGCAACCTTTTCAAAATAAAATTTAAATGTAACATTAATAGTAAGTGTTTGCTAAAAAATACTGGGACCAATCACAGAAGAGCGAACCCTTTTGAAGAAAGCTGTGTCCTCAAAATTCCCCACTCATGGACAAGTGGTATTTGGGGGCAAGAGGAAGGTCTGGCATTATGTTTGTCAACATGCTTATTTTCTTGATGTCTTTTTTAAGCAGTAACATGGCATAGGAAAACCTAGTAGATATGAAAAACATTTGGGGGAATATTTCTCCATCTCTACAACACCTCTAATGCTGCTGATGAACTATGACTGTATTTTTTTTTGTTGGATCATTTAGCACTCTGTAGCAGGCACAGTCCAGTCATGTGACCTTTGCTCACAAATGTAACTTCTCCTAAGTTGCATATTCAGACGAACCTTTTGTGCTGGTAACAGAATTTCCATTCAAGAAAACCATTCAATCAAAAATGTGCGCGTCACGCTCAAGGCACCGCGTGCAATCTGTAAATGAGCCTTTTGCAAAAGCCTCCAAATGTAGTGCTATCGAATGAAGCAGCACTAAACACTGCTCAGCTACTTACTACACAATTCCTCTGAACCCTGAAGTGCCCCGGCTAGTCTTACCTGCTCTTTAGCCTCTTACAGAGGTATTCTACCTTCCACTAAGGCGTTATACATCTCCTCATTCAATAGCTCGTAACGGCCCGCTCTAGAGTTGAGAAAGTAGATCTGGTCGCTGGTGATGCGGGGGCTGTATCCCTCCTTCTGTAACCTGGTCTTCTGAATTTTGAATGTGCCTAGGGCAGAGACAGATCCACTTGAAAATCAGTGTCACAGGTAGAGCAAAAAATTGTTGCACATTTTTAAACGATGGTCTCGATAATTATCACGATATAGAATTTCACATTTTTGTTGCAGTTCTTACCATCAGTGTTACTAATTTTCAAGTAGTAAATAAACTGTCATTATAGATTAATTAAATTATCAATCAGTATCAAAATACATGCAAAAAACTCCAAAAATGTAATTTTCTGCTTTTTGTTTTCCGAATCGCGTCTTTTGATGATGAGTGCCCTCTTTTAATATTAATTTCAAGTCAACAGTTAACGCATTTATGCCAAGTTGGAGGCTTTGCTAAAAGATGCAGGGGACATCAAGTTGGACATCAGAGCCGTGCATAAATTTGACTACACGCTGCACCACGCTGACTCAGAATGGAATTTACATCACAAATGCTTGCAAACGGCACATTTCTAGAAAATCATGCGGCAGAAACGATCACAGCGACCCTTTTGTCTTTACACTCCATCTTTCCTCGCACTTCAATCGCACTGTTAAACGTTCATGGCCTGACACTCACTTGATTGCACCATGCAGCGTTGGCTGCCTGCTTCTCCAATGTTACACCTACTCACCTGATATGAGGAACACAGTGTCTTAAAGTTGTAAATCTTTTTTAATCATTAAAAAAATCTTTCTTAAGAATGTTCAAGATGATGGCTCAACACTAATAAACAATAACAATATTTTATTTCTCCAGCAAGACAAAGGCTCACCTGTAGTGTCTACTTGTGGGGATATGCGAAGAAACACAGGTCGTGCGTACGGAGGCAGTGCCTGCTGGACTTCCTTCAGAAACGCTTCACAGTTAAAGCTCCCTTTACAATCCGCGATGGCCGCCATTCCAGCTTTCCCTTCCACACCTGCAATTTAGACACAAACACAAACGTACAGCATTCATATGCAGGAGTGGAAGTAATGAATTGCAACTACTAACGTTACTTTAATCAAGTAAATTTACACACATATTTGTATATTTTTAAGTTTCTAATTTTACATACACTTGGGTTCAAATTACAGCAACTACTTCGCTACTTTTAAAATCACATTTCGTTAGTGGGCACGCCTACGATTTGAACTAATACTCAAAAGTTTGATCTGCATTTTGGTAGCTGGACATCTAATCGTGGATGGTAAAGATTAGAATAAAGAAATTACGAATAAAGGCATCAATACATATCAGCCAGGAATCCGTCAGTGGGATGAATAACACACTCAACTGAGCTAGATTTTAGCAATGAGAAAATAAAGGTGGTCAAATTTGAAGTCAGACCTCAAGATATCAGATAGAAAATGGTTTGTGGTGATATCAAATAGTCTCCCCTTGACATGTCCACTTAATACTTATTTCATTCATTTCTGGGATAAAACCACACTGTTTTTAACATGCAGAATGGATTTGATCTCTTCTTTTTGAATACTCCTGAATATTGGAGCACAGTACACACTATATAGGACTAGAATTACGTAAATTATTTTAACTGGGAAAATAAGGCTCTTGCAGATTCAATGAATCCGTCTGTGTGATTTATATGTGATAGTTAGTCTCCACAGTAGCCATAACAACAAATAGTGAAAGTGAGTGATTATTTGTCATTGTGAACACACCACAGCACAACATACAGTGCCCCACAACCAAATCTGACCTCTGCATTTGACCCATCCGTGAAGGAGCAGTGGGCAGCTAACAAGGGCAAAGCTTGGGAAAGGTACTTTGCTCATGCTACCTCGGTGGTACCGTTAACTGGTCCAGGATTCAAACCAGCGATCTTCCGAACACAGGGCGAACGTAGTAACCGTTACACTACCAACAGACCATTTTTCTAGTTCAAATAAATATTGGACTAGAAAAATGCTGCAGAATATTTATTTAATAATAACAGGTAAAACGTAACTAGCACTACATTGTCACTTCGGAGAAAAGTATCTTTGTACTTTAACGTTAGTACTTTTTTTTAACACTGTAACTGAGTATTACATTCAAGACTCTTTCCACCACTGTTCATGTCACACAGCTTAAGGTAGTCAGAAAACAAACTGGATGACACAGTTCTCTAACCTGGCACTGTGACTCCATAAACGGCCACGTCGGTCTGCCCCAGCAGGCCGCTCAGCGTTCCCTCCACCTCGGTAGTGGAGACGTTTTCTCCCTTCCAGCGGAACGTGTCACCGCTTCGGTCACGGAAGTACATGTAGCCCAGCTCGTCCATCACCAGAACGTCACCTGAGGCCAACGTTAAAAAACCAAAAACAAATTTGGATTAAGAATTTTGCACGGAACAGTGATATCGTCATGCAGTCCACCGGCTTCATCTGGCCAGAGGTGAGCACAGTGTTTAAGGAACTGATTAGATAAATTTGTAGTTGTGCTTCATTTTAATCAGTACATTATTACTGTCAAGATGCACTTCTTTTGTACCCGAAAGGTAGGCCGAGTCATTTTTCTTGAATACATTGTGAGCAATCTTCTTCCTGGTGGCCTCCTGATTGGCGTAGCCGTCAAACCGACGTAGAGGGTCCTGCTGGTTAATTTTGCCCACCAGCAGCCCTGGTTCCCCTACAGAGAGAAATAAACTCAAACTCAGAAATGCAGACTGAGCCAACTATTGGTAAAACACTTCGTAATTCTGCTAACACAGTTCCTGCAAAGCTCTACCCTCTCCATCATTTCAAAAGAGCCCATAATGCAATCACATGAAATACTTGGAAGCTCTTAAATGAAGCTGCTAAGAAAGTACAACATTCCAAACTTGGGACGTAATTCATCAATACTGTTCTAATCACCAGACGTTCTCACGAAATTTAAACATTTAGACTTTTAAACAGTATAATATTAAGCAAATCTTTTGCACAAACATGCAATAAACTTTGCACGAGTGCTCTTTATCATTTGTAGATTCTATTCTAACCTGGGACCAAATCTTTGTCTGAACATTCATGAAAACTGAACAAGTAGGTTTAAGAGAAAACCCCTTCTCAAGAACAGTTGGAAAATGAGGCCTTTTCTTCCTAACAGACGCTTTATCTCTGCACTGTTTGGACCTAAAGACTTGAAAGAAAAGAACAGCCTACGGATTTCTCTTCGAGACACTGAACTCACCAGGACGACATGGAATACAAAGTCCCTCCTTGTTGCGGACCAGCTCCATGGTCTCTTCGTCCACCTTCACCAGCCGGATGGGGTAGACGTAGGGCAGAATTCGGCTGTTAAAGCCACAGGCTCCCACCTGAGGTTAGGAAGCAGACAAACTTGCTAACAAACTCTTTAAAGTTGCAGCAAAGGACTTTACTTTAGCACTTAAATTCCGGTGGGATTATTCCTATTTCCCAACTCAAATCCCCTTTTGGCCCAGGATCGTTAGTAACTGGCAAAAGAAGCGATTCCCACGATCGGCTAGTGCCTTGGGATGTAACGATATATCAATCTACATCAATATATTGATATAATTATCAGTGAGTCCAAAGCATCCAAAATGAAAACACTGATCAGATATCATACATATTGTAATGTAAATTTGTCTGTTTTTATTAAAAGAGAAGATTTAGATTTTTTTGGTGAATTGATATGAATGGAAGTGATTGTGATAATCAGCATATGATATTGTCTTACACCAATCGTGATGAAACTTGTGATTTACACTAATGGTAGACCGATTATCAGCCGGCCCGATTATTGGGCGCCAATATTAGGCATTTTGCCGATTATCGGTATCGGTGTTTAATTTAACCATCACCGATATTAAGCAATTAAAAGGTGCGCTACTGTAGCTCCACTGCCCTCTCTTCTCTCCTTGCTCTCAACTTGCTGCTTCATTTCATTTCCCGCCCACAACAATCTCTGACTGGCTATGCGTCACATGAGTAGCTGCCAATCAACGTTAAAACCCTGCCACTCACACCAGACTTGCACACGAGCGCTGTGTGAAGCTCTGAGAAGAAGAAGAGGAGAGTTGCAGCTGAGCTTGGTGTTTGTAAAATTCAAAATTCTCGCGGATTTTTTCCGGTTCTCGGCTCCGTTAACTAGCAATAATCGGTATTGATATCTGCCCTGAATAACCAACATCAGCCGACCTCTAATTTACACTCCTGATGTATAGAAATTGTGTAAATGCGCTGTCCCTTTTTAGCACTTAACTCAAACTGCATATTATCAACACTGAAAAACCTTGACACTCAACAATTTAAATAAAAACTATTTTACTCCATTAAACGTCTATTGATGTTACATATTATGTACGTTACATACGCTAATTTTGTCTGCAGTGACAGAAACTGGCACATTCTTGAAACTTTACGCCCCAACTACCTTGCCGTCCATGTTGGCCACGCTGCAGTTACACTCGGTGGCTCCGTAGAACTCGCCGATCTGCTTGACGCCGAAGCGCTCGGTGAAGGCCTCCCACACGCTGGGCCTCAGCCCGTTTCCCACGGCCAGTCGAACCCGGTGCAAACGTTCGGAGGGACGTACTGGCTGGGACAGCAAGTAGCGGCAGATCTCTCCTATATACTGCACCACCTGGGGGAGAAACAGTTTTTTCCTCATCTGCTAAATCAGTTAACTCGTGTGAGTTCTGCGGGGCATGGAAAGCAATAAACTGCACTGGATAAAGCTGAATATATTCTTTTTCATCAAACCACCACCACAGTATAGTCCACTGAGAGTGGCTTACTGATCTTCTGATGTTGCAAATGCGGCAGGATTGGTGGGCTCGAATTTGTAAAAGAAAACAAAATGGGTGAAAGAGGTTGCATATTTTATATTTAATGCATTTCCAACATCTGAGTGTGTCTATCATCTGGTCAAGAGACGTCATACAAATTGACGTACTTGCAACCCCCCCTCAATCAGTCTGTCCTCGATCTGTTTTAAGCTTGCCCGAGTTGAGGGAAAAGCAGGGACAAAATGATAAAAGAAGTTGAATAAAGCAATACGAAGCTACCAAGTAGACTACTAACAGATATTAATCTTTTAGGAGGAAAGTGAGCATCAGTCTTAATTTTTTTTGAGTTAGGCATTCAGCATTAGAACAACGACAGTGGCTCAATTCAGAATCAAGAATGGCGTTAGTGCTGGGCGATAAAACGATCTTGATATTTTATCGAGAAAAATGTGATGACGATAACGATGATAAACTAAGCTATAAAATTCGATCATACTTGTTTGTCCACTATGCGACAGCGCGTTGAGATAGACTGTATCTTTGGCCAATCACGTAGCTTGGCATAACGGCAGCACAACAGCCAATCGCGCCCAATGATGCAAATTTGCCCATAACACATGAAAAAGCCACGTGGTAAACATTAGTGGTCGCGTGCAGAGATATGGCTGTTCTCTTGACGCATCCGCTGAGCATGTAGTCATAAATTTATGAGAGTTGCTTGAAAAATTGGGGCGGCTGTATGTTAAAGTTTTGCCACGCGACGTCAGCATCGTTGTTTACTATCAACACGGCTGAACGGTTTCGCCGTTTTTTTTGAACCTTTGTAACATCCGAATGCAAATAATTTTTTATCTTCCTCATTTCACAGCGAAATGTTTTCTCTTACTGCTGCTTTCTACTTCTTTCTCTTCTTCGGTCACTTAACGGCAGACTGGACGCTTTTATGGTGTACACTGCCACCTGCTGGAGTCCTCAAGATTAAGCGCAAGCGCACCCGTCACGTAGCGTTGACTATGTCGCGGCCCTTAGAAAAGATGCCGCGGTGAGTGAAAAAAGGTGATGGAAATGCAGCGCTTTATAGTTACGGCGGGCGCTTTGACAACAAATGCCGCCTGGGAAAAAACTAATAAAATACGAACGTGAAAGTACCAGATGACGCTTTTCGTAACTTAGCAACAACAAGCACCGAGAAAGTGCTCTGGAAGTGAGGTGTTGACAGCTCTCTTTAGCTGTTCTTTGGCAGCGGCAATTTTTTTTGCCTCAGTTCTCAGGGCTCTTCAAGTAGAAATGTGTTGAAAATTATTTGTTTAATATTGTTTGATTATTTTAACTTGTTCATTCAGTCTGTATAAGAATCCAAAAAAGCAAAACATAAAAAAAAACACAATATGACAATATATCGTGATAATTATCGAAATCGATCAGTATGACAAAAAATATAGTGATAATGTTTTGTTCATCGCCCAGCTCTAAATGTCATTTTAGCAAACTTGGCAAAGTTGACCGTTGGAAGAGGATATCATAATTCATAAATATAATGGTTTTTAAGTACAAATTTGTCAAAACCCACTTATGCAGTTTTCACAAAGATCCTGATTCCAGTGTTTTCTTATTTAAGATTTATGTAGGAACTAACTGTGGAAGAATTTTACAATAGCTTATTGGATTATCTAAATGTCATATTTTTAATCTGTTGTTAGAAATACAAACATTTTCTTACAGTACAGTTGTGTTTGATGCAGTCTTCCCAGAAGCGGCTGGCGGAGAACTTCTTCTTCACCACCACCGTCAACCCACTGATTAAACACTGACCAACACCCATTATGTTACCTGGTGGAAAAAAAGACAAAGCTTTTGACCAAATAAACACAAAAAAACTCCACATCAACATTAATTTAGTAGGAAACATTTTCTAAAAAGTCATTTTTAAAAAGTCATGCTCGATGAGTGTAGGAGTATCAAACCGAACAATTATTTAATTCACAGGTGTTTTCAAACCGGAATACTTCGTACCTGCCGAATGGTAGAGCGGCAGGCAGTCGTAGATGATGTCGTCTGGCTGCATGCGGAAAGCATAGTACCCAAAGGCAGCAATTCGATAATACCTAAATAATACATACAGTATATACATTTATACACACACACATTTACAGGTATACAATGTTTGTTAGAGGACAATCATCAGATCTTGTGTGTAGGAAGCATGTTGTTTGTCTCTCCTTTGTGTTGTTTTGCAGGAAGACTAACCGACTCTGAACAACAATAGCAGCTTTGGGGAGTCCGGTGGTACCAGATGTGTAGATGTAGAACAAGCGGTCTGTATATGGGGAGGAACAAAAAAAACCAATGTCTTCATGTCATTCCCTCGCCCTCTCTCTCTCTTCTTTCATTCTCTCTCCAACACACACACACGCACGCACGCGCACGCGGCAATACAAACCCAGTACTTTATAACATAAAGGTCATTTATCCCATTTGCATAAAACTCCAAATCAATTCAACTGAGGGCACCAAAAGCTACATGTGACTGATTGCTTTAGACTAAGAAAAGCAGCCAAGCAGGTGGTTACTGAGCCGCGTCTCACCGTGCTCATGTTTAATCTGCATGAATAATTAGTATTACTCAGCTTCCTTTCACGGTGAAATCCATTTCCATTTCTGAGATTGTTGCATTTGTTTAATATGGTTAATGTAACCGGTCAGCTTTGTCATTGCAATTGAAATAAACATTGAAATGTACTGTATATATTTTGCGAAATGCCAGTCAGGAGAATAGTTATGGCTGTTCTTTGAGCCTTTATGTTCATGCCAAAATCAGTTCATGCCAAGGTTGGCCGTTAAACACAGCAAGCCATGGTCCAATTATTATGCATTTTCTAAATATTTTTTGCATTAAAGATTATGAGTGTTGATTATTTTACATTTGAATGAAACCTGCTTTAAGTTGAAAATAATGTATTAAATATTCAACACTAAATTGGCAAATAATTTCCAAATAAAGTGTTACATTCCAAATCAAATCACTTCCATCAAAAGTTAGGACTTTACTAATTTATACATTTTTTACATAATAGCAAACCTACAGTCATTAAAAATGATGGAACAGAACAAATGAAATCACAAATAGCAATCACAAAAAGGAGGGATTGGGTTCATAGTTTTCTTAAGCATGATGCCAGTGAGAAAACACCACTGACCGTGACACAGATGTTGCTGAAGTTACATTGCTACACTGACTCTTATGAACACTTGCACCACTGCAGCAGAAATTGCCAACCGAGTCAACACTCACCATTAAATCCCTTTGACGGAGTACAGGAAGGAGGATGGCGAGGGGAAGATGCCAAAATTGTGTCCAGTGGCTGGGCCTGGAGTGAAGACATCTGATCTGGTTTTAGGTCTCCAGTGCAGAACCGCACCATAGATGGATTGAGAGCAGAGCTCACTTCAGAAATGGCTATAAAAAATACAAAAAATAGAAGGTCAAAATATTTCTACTCATTAAAAATGACAATAATCGGTTGTGCTTGAAAATACCTCCTTGTCACAATTTTTAATACTCAAATTCGCCTGAGCTGAGATTATGCAGATTACAAAAAAACCCTTTGCTTTGGATTACAAATAAGCACTGGAAAGCACAGAAAATATTATTGTTATATTATTGTTATATATATTGGTAACATGACAACAGAGGAGGTTATGTGTAGTCCAGTGCTAATTTTGTTTTTAAAAAGTATGACAAAAAATGTTCAACAACCATTTTGATGAGAAATAGATCTTTCTATTCTATAATAAAACTGTGGAAGTCTATATTCCTTTTTCATTAACAAGACAAAACAAGATTGCAATGTTAACTTGTGCAGATGGAATCCCAGTCATACAGATGCCGATGAAAACAAAGATGAAAATGAAAATACATTTTCTGATTTCCCAATTTTTTTGGAATAAAACAGGCGTGACCTCATGAGAATGAATACGTTTATTTTGTTCCATGGCAGTAAGACAGTTACTGTTCTTCAGCTGAGACTTTCACTTCTTCTGCGTATAATGATCACTTTTGGGTGACGAACAACCAAAATGGCAAATGTGCACATTTTCTTTTTTCTCATTTATAGTTCAAAAGGGAAAATCAGAACACGAATCATTTGATTTTTCCATTTTGGTTTTGAAGAGGATTATTAAAAAAGACGGTTTTATCTTATCTTATTATCAAGACCCATCATCTCACCGTCAGCCAGCTCGGCTCCGAAGACGAGCCCCCGGGATGCCGACACACCCAGGCAGTGAAGGAGCGAATCGCGTCTCAGGTTGAAGTTGATGAGCGCCGCCTCTATGCCCACTTTGGCCAGCCCCAGCCATAGAGCCACCTGCAGGGGTCGGCTCTCCATGAACAGGGCCACCACGTCCCCCGAGCCCCAGCCCTGGCTCAGGGCCCAGTGGGCCACGGCGTTGCACAGCTGGTCGAGCTGGGAGAAGGTCCAAGTTTCCCCTGTTGCCTCATACACCAGGGCGGGTTTGTCCTGGTGCTGTTTCACTGTCTGCATGAAGATGGAGGGTATGGTGTTACCTGCACGCATGTGGCGCCACAGCGCCAGCTTCACCCTCAACAGCACGTACAAACCACTAGTGGGAGCAAAGCAAAAGTAAAGCAAATTTAATTACATTAAAATTAAAACAAAACTCTTTATACAGCGCTTTGCGTTTTGTTGACAAAGTCCTTTTGACTGATATTTGACTGTCACACACACAACCAGTATAACCCTGAAGAGTAATATCCTTTAAAATTCCAGTTCTCCAAACACCTGTTAATAAATCTCAGATGTGACAGATGGATTACCACACATTCAAATGCAAAGAGGTCACTGTTGTTAAAACACCACAGTGAAAAGAAAAATAAAGCTTTTCTACTCACTTGAGGTCCCTTTTGGCAGTGCGAACTGCAATGTAAAAGTAGTTCCAGCCCCCGGTTCCAAGGTAGACACCAAGTCCGGCTGCCAGGCTCCAGGACCAAGGTGCCCCAAAAAGCCGGAGCAGGCCCAGGGAACCGAAAGATAAAGAAGCTGTCGCTGCATAGTGCATCCTAAAAATAAAAAAGATTCTTAAAATATAACCATGTAAACATTCGGCCCTTATTGCCTAACTTAAGAATCCCTGAGTCTTAGTTAAGTCAGTCCTAGTCTGCAGATGTTGGCAGTGCAGAAAATAGCATAAAAGGGACTAGTTTTTGGCCTCACAATGGAGTTGTGGTTAATTTAGGCTGAAAAATATATTATTTTAGCATCACCATCATGTTGTAAAAGCAGTGTCAAAAATGTCAAATTCAAGTTTTTGCTTCAATACAGGAGGAAAATTTGGTTTGCTCTTATTTCCATAATCTTCAGGACAAATCTGTTTGAAATATCAATGTGTGACGATTAACAAGTTAAAGAAAGGAAGGTTTACACTCAGTACAATATTATTTAGCAGCTTTTAAAAATGACTGTTTTTGCAAGCGCACACCCTTACAAATCACCCCATAATTTCACAACTGATTTTTATTTTGTCAAGTGTAGAAAACTAGTTTACTTTTAATAAAACTTTTTTTTACCTTTTTACTTTTAATAAAACACAACAGCCCTGCCTGATTTACCGCGGTGCTGGAATTTGTGACGTGAATTGGGGTGACAAACAATTTATAATGGAGGTTAAACTGCCTGATGTACGGACCCAAGGACAATCCAATAACTGGAACAAGCCCAACCAGAGAAAGCTATTTATAATGACAGGAACATGCAGATCAGACTCATGGAGACAAGACTCCTTGCAACGGAAAAGAACAGATAATAATGAGAATTATGCATGTAAAGGAAATGTATTAAAGGTTTTTGAACAACTCCGTACATCTGGTGCTGAAGCGTAATGTATTTTCTTTAAAAAATCACCTGTTTTTCCTCAACTGATCTCGGAGAAACACTGCAGCAGCATGAACTTTCCCTCTGAACAACCGCAAACTCCTCAAGTCGACAAATTAACATCAATTCCATTTACATTACTTAAAGACACCGGTATCTGTCAGTGTTTCAAACCCAAAATAAAACTGAATAAATCTACAGTAATAGTACAGTGAAATCGAGCTCTAAAGTAAGCTAAGTGAGACTGTGATAACCGTGATATCTTGTTAACTCAGGAAAACATAAATATTAAAAATCTCGTTAATTCAGAAAAACTGAGCGTTATTTTCACAAGTGAATACTACGCGCTTTCGAACAAGAAGTTAAATGAGGGAAGAAAACAAAAGTAGTTTGTAGCTTAACAGAGTCAAAACAGAGCCACATGTGATTGTCACTTACCTACGGTGAGGTGAGAGGTCGAGTAGCGCGACTATGGAGCGGTCAGGAGCCAGTACACATCAGAAACACCGCTTCAACCCGCTCCACATACGTGACCTTGTGTTAATGTTACAAAACGCAGCGACGAAATTTCCCAACTATTTTAGACTTTAGACAGCTGCAGCTGGTGGGGCCAAATAAAAAAAAACTCGGAAACCCGCGAGTAAAGAAGAATAAGAATATGATTTTAAAACTATTGTGTCGAATTAAAAATCGTATTTTAATGACGCCTTATTTACGCGCTGTTTCTGAAATGTCACGCGGGTTACAACGCGTAAAAATACGGTCGTTTGATGCAGCGCGTGAAGTCAGTGTTGTTCAGGAAGCGGTTCAAAATGGCGGCGGGAGGGTCGCCTTTTCACAGTAAAAGCCGAGAAAGTGTGGAAAATTTAAAAACCGAGTATTGAGAAAGCTACTTTTCGACCCTATAAGCTACTAATAATTAAAAGTAGCTAAGATGGGGTCGGACTATTGTCTTTTGGGAAACTCTTAAAGCAAAAAATAATTTGATTTTGTTTAAAAAAGGAAAGTGAAAACCATATTAAAGGAAAGATCCTATTTTTTAACAAGTAAGTTCTGCCTGTTTTGCCATTTAAAGTCCTAAATTTTGATAAAAATGTCCACAGATTCTTGCTTTCATCTTCACCAAGGTGGACTTCATTCTCCAACTCCATCTCTCAGCTGCCAAGAGCAAGCTGTGAGGCAATAGCCAATCACATGCCACTTCTTCCAGTTCGACACCAATTGGGAAAAACCCGCTTTTCGAAAATAGCCTTTTTATAAAGAGAAACAAGAGTTATTTTTGTAATAATATGGCTTTTTGCCATGCTACATCACATTTTGAAAAAGTAAAAATAATTACTGGAAAACTGGATTTTACAAGTAGCTTTGCTACTGATAAACTACTGATAAGTAGTAACGTAGCTAATTTTAGTTAGCCACTCCCCAACACTCATGACTAGTGGTGAATGCAGGTGTCCAAGTGAGTGACATAGTTCATACTTTGTTAGTTTTTGTTCATAACATGGAAGCAAAAAGACATTAGAAATGAAAAAATCATACAGGTTTCATCAATAAATATTTGTATTCACAATTAAGCAATTTTGTAGTTGGGTAAGTTTGGTGGTAACAAACAATGGGCATTTTGGAACTATTGTCGCAAATAGTGGGAAAGTCTTCTGTACATTTTATTTATCGAATTCTGTACTGTCTAAAACATTCTTTGAATCAAGCAAATGTTTATCACGATTCTTTAATTTTAACACAATGTTAATGTCATATTTTAAAGCATGTTGAATTGTATGCAAGTGTTTTTTGTATTCTTTTTTCTTTCATTAAATAAATCTGTCCCCAAATAGTGCTGTAATTAGTATTATGTGAAAGAGCTAGCTGTAAAATACTTACCCAGCATGCTAGAACAATCAACAATAACTGTAAGAAAGCTAACAAACAAGAATAATAACAACAAACTACATCAAAATTGCCAAATATAGTATAAACATTTCAATTTGATCTGGTTTGAAGTTGCATTTTCTAAACATAATTACCAGACCCAAATTTGCACATAATTCATCAACCAAACAGCAGTAAAACACTTTATGATCTGTACAACTTTCAAAGTAGATTATCAATTAATTGTGTGAAGAGAAACACTAATATTAGAGGCATACAAAAGCTCCAATTGTCCATTAACACTCAATCCAAATCAAGTTTTTTGAATCACCGCCGTAGAACCATCTAGTATTATCATTGTCTGACAACCAATGTCATTGTAACCGAATGTCCTGCCTCTTAGAAGCTGTGCAAGAGCTGCTTTGTGAAAAATGAACCCTTTTGGGGTGAAAAAAGACACAGACTCGGCACAGCACAGCCCGTCTCAAGAGGATGTAGACCCACGGGTCCAAGATCTGATTCCAGGAAGCCATTCTCAAGGCCAGCAAAAGAAGATGCTCATACTGCTCTGCGGGCCTGATGTTGTCTCTGTAGAAATGTCTCACCGATATGGAGACGTAAATCTTTAAAGGAGAGAGAAGACAACGATCGTATTAGAATAATATCTACTTAATTCTTTCCAGGCTTTGATTTTTAAATGGTTATTATTCCTGACTGCAAATGAGTGTCAGAGTTTTCTCAGAGTTCAAGCTTTTAATTTGGGCTGTTTTGTACAACTTAACTACAACAAGATCTATTTTAAATTAAACCTAAAAGGGTTATTGGAGTTATTTAATCAGTTCTTAAACTTCAGATATATTAAGATGTTAGATATATTAGCATTCTGGAAGGATTTACTCACAAGAAAGGGACTCCAGCAGACACAAGACACTACAGTTATTACAGCAAGTTGTAGCATCATCTCTATATCTAGTGAGTGTAGAGACGAGGAGGAAGACAAAGCATGTCTTCTCGATATTGATGATTTCAGACCTTGGCCACTAAACCTGGCATGCAGCAACGTCAGTCCACTTATGGTATTACAAAGAACAGAAACCATCAGTGCTATGAGTCCCAGACTGGAGAAAACCAAAGCTAGGCTGGCATCAGCTGCCGAGAGAGCACCATGCACAGGCAAGAAGCACCAGGTGCCAGGAAACTGAGGTTTGTAGCTGCCCACATCCAAAATGGGCAGCACCGCCAATGTGATCACAACTACGAAGAGAAGAAGAACGATTAGACACATGTTAGCTGTGGTTGCAAAAATGGAGTGCTGGATGGGATGGGTGATGCCCATGCATCTTTCCACTGCCATAGCACTTCCCAAAAGCAAAGGGCTCAGGCCAAAGAACACCATGCAGGCTCCAAACAGTTTGCAGAAAGCCTGGTGCGGTTCAAAAGCTCTAGCTGCCACCTTGTGCCTACTGATTCTCCCCAGGTGTAGGTGCAGGGCGAAGGCTCCTGTTATGAGATGCCCAGCCAGGTCGATCAGGAGAAGAATTACTGCTAGAAGCAGAAATGGAGTCTTGGCCTGCCTGTGGAAGCGGGTGTAGGACATGGAAAGGATTGCCAGGGCTGTTAAGTTGGAGAGGGCACCGAAGGTCATGGTGAAGTAGGACATTGCAAAGGATGGTGGGCTGAGAAAGGACGGAAGTGTTGAGTTTGTGTTTGGATTATGTGGGCAAGGGAAAGAGCGGTTGAGCTCTGTAGAGTCTTGGCACATAGAGTAAGCTGACAACGCATCTGCGATATCCATTATTAGGCAAATATAGAGGGTATGGGAGGACTGAGTGACAGATCTGCAGCATCTGGAAAGAAGTCAGGAAAAATAATATGAATGCATGGGGTAAGACTCTGTAAATCAACCTTATTTTGGTGTTGGACAAATTAAACTGGTTTGGATACCAAGCTTACTTGAAAGCCCTGCTTAATTTGACCAACATTCACATGACAGATGACACAAAAAATTTAACAGTATGCAGTTTAGGAATTTTAACGGTTTTACATGAAGTTTGATCCTTTACATTTTAATGATCACAGTTATGTGAAAAGATCAATAATGCAAACATTCTAATCCTACTAGTGTTTACACTGCAAAATGAGACTTCTTGTGGGGCTAGGTGTGTATGGCAACTGCTGCAGTTTTAAGTGCTACAGAAAGGGAATAGACTCTATGCTTTTCCTTCCACCGTTCTAAATGTCAAGCTGCTCCAGATAGCAATATTCTTCTCATAATCGTTCAGTCGCTTTGCTTGTCACTCTTCTCTGATAGAAATTTAGACCAGAAATTGTGCTCATAAAAACCTCAGTTTAGCAATCTCACATTTGTAGTCTGATTCAAACAAAACCTCAGGTGCTCTTTTTGGGTTTAATATGATTCCATGCTAAGACACTAAAATGTCTAAAATGCATTTCCTTGAGAATGGGACAATATGAGAATGTCAGCCATGCCATTTCCTGAACGTTAATATTATTGATGGTGTTTTACATGCGAGCCTCTTTCTACCTTTCTGTCCTTAAACATCATCTGATGAAGCACATTTTGACATTACATTAGTCTTCTCCCTTCTGCAGAACTGTTTCTTTTATCTCCTCTTACAATTCTCTCACTCTATTTTCAGCACATTTTATTTCAGTCTGAATGAGTTATGGTTTTGCACATTTTTAACAATGGAAAACCTAAAGGATTTCATTTTATTTGTTATTATTATTATTATTAATATTATTATTATTATTATTATTATTATTATTATTATTATTATTATTATCAGCTACAATTGGATGTTGTAACAACTGTTATATTAAATGTATCAATAATTTAGCTTCGAAAATTCATATACAGTTTTGATCTCACAGTGTGTCAGATTTCTTGGCATTCTAGACTGAATCTGTGCAGTTCATTTTCTCTTGCTCTCATTCTATGAATGTGATGAGGCAGATCTAGACTCAAATGACAATGCATACATAACACAAGTGCCATTCTTTGGGCTTTTCACACTCAAGAGATTGGCTTTGGGTCTGAAGCGCTACGGGATCAGTCTTTCTCCAACATTCTCCAAATTACACGGTGCTGTCGTTGAAAATAGGGCTTCAAAGATAGTAGATGAATCATCAGTCAAGCTTTATTAAATCTGGCATAGTCTGACATGTCACCCTATGCTTTTATTTTATTCCCAGGCCTTACTCTCATCCCCACGCTTAGTACTCACATTTTATATTGGCAGCATTTTTGCTTGAAAAGCAGAGATCTGAGTAAGGTGTTAATGCATCTGAGGCTTTGTGAGCTATGTTGTTGCAAACAGCAAGCTGAAAGAGGAGGTAAACGCAGTGAAATGTTCTATTCACAAGCATACAAGTCTGAAACTGCTGAATATTAAAACTATGCACCTTATTTTTTATGCTGAGAAAACTGGCAGCATTTACACCATGCGGATGAGTCTAACTGCAACTCACAATAAATAACACTGGAAGAACAAAAGATGTTTAAGAGGCATATTAGAGCAGAAAGACTCACAAGTTAAGCGTGCTGAAAGTCTGCCTGCGCCATTCTTATGAACATGACTTAAATAATAATGACACACCTATGGTTCTTGTAGTCCTAATAATGACAAGTTCTACCAAGATCTATAACTTGAGCCACAAAGTGACCCACCGCATTGTTCTAAATATCATTATAAGTACACTGATGCCAGAACGCATTTTACATATGAAGATAACAAATTCCATTACACATTTAAGTGATTGCATGGCTTAATATACATTCCTTTATTTTTCATAGAAAAGCAAGATGTTGTAAGGGCAGATGCCAATCTCACCCATGTAGCAGGAACTGTTTTTCTCCTTCTCATCAGCAGCTGTGTCGTCTCCCTTCTGTGAAGCTCCTTACTCCAGCTTTCTCCACACAGCCTCTGTCATTATCATCCAAAAATCTGATTCTTTCTGACCATCTCTCTTCCTCCCCACCTCATCTGTCCTCCTTCGCTCTCAAACATCTCCATTTCTCAGCCTTTTCCCTGTTGTTCACATATGAGCTGTGCACACTCTCCCTCTTTTTATTCCCTTTCTCACCTGCCTTATCCTTTGTACTCCCTCTTTCTCTTTAGTGTTCTCCCTCCCCTTTGCTTCTCTCTGTATTGGCTCCCTTATAAAAGTACTCGTGCCCGGTCTTCTCAACTCTCTCCTCATCTGAGTGGGCTTTGCAGTTATGCTTTAACAGGAACTAAGCTCAGATAACTCAAGCACTGTCAAAGAAACTTATTCTTTAGAAATCTTGTCAACAATTTTCATTTTCTAAGTAACATCAAGAAAACATGCTGTTCTGAATAAGCAATTAGTTAGGTGTCGCCTCTGAGCAATATTAATCTAAGGGGCAAAAACTGCAATTTCTGCATGCAATGCATCTGAGCAAAACAACAAAACAAGTCCCTTTCACAGAGTGTATTTGGAAGGTGCAGGGGTCTGACAAATCTATATTCCTCTCATGTCCCCGGCAGAACTAATGGGCCCTGAGGAGGGTAAAATACCTGAAACATTTGGCATCTCTAACAACTCTGCCAAAGATGAGAATTAGCAGCTAAAAGTCCATGAACGCATGACAGGCAAAGTGATAGAAAGATTGAAGAACAGAGTTCAGGAAGCTTAATGGTATGATTGTTAAACAGGGCATGTCTCTGATCTCAGCTCCATTTTTATTATCATTTTCCGTTAGCCAGAGGTTCAATAATAGTAAAGAGTTCAATTTAATGAAGCTTGCTGCCCCAACACCCTTTATGATGACTTTTTGGACAAAAAAAATGTAGGTCATTTTGTCAAAATGACTTACATATCTGCCTCTAATCTACAGGAACAAAATAGACAGTCATGGGACAAAATGTAGTCTAAAGGCTTGTAAAGATTATAATTAGGATTATACAGATTTGCAATTGGAGCACAGAAAATCACAAGGATGTCTTAGAATTCAAAACAATTACATTAGTCTGAATTTTTCCTATTATTAAATAATAATAATAATAATAATAATAATGTGCTATATGAGTATTAAAGTATTAAATGAGTATTAAATCAGAGACTCCATCATTTGGAACCAGCTGGAACTTTTTCAGACTATATGGACTGAATCCAAATTTAAAATTTAACTAATTTTGGCTTAATGCTGCCGAGTGGATCTAATCAAGCAGCCCCAGTGACAGCTCTGGATTTGAAAGTGTCTTTTGAACTGTTTTTATATCTTCACTTCTTTAAAAATAATTGGTATTCACCGCAAATTTGATGCCATTGACCTCTCAGTGTAGGAACAATCTAAGCTTTGTTTGCAGTCTAATCAAATCTAAAAAACACTTGAAATTTGCTGCCAAGAGCAGAGACGGGAGAATACACAGCAGGCACTGATTTCTCCTACATTTCCATAATGTGGACGCATCAGTATTATAGATATAAGATGAAAATGAAGCACCCATTTGTCAAACCTCTGCCATTTTGAAAAATCTGTTTATTTTGTTCAGCAAGGAACCTGTCCGAATACATCTGACAATAGGCAGGTAGAAAAATGTGCTAGTGGTACAGAAATCTGCTGAATTCAAAATACTGAATATTCATAAATCATGAATGAGATAAAAAATAAAACAATGTGCCTGGCATATTAGCGATATAAGATACCATTTTGAAAATACAGCAGCTCAGGAGAACATTTTAGTAATGAAAAAGAAAATAAGCTCAACACTCTGTACAATAAAGAGACACTTCGAAATAGCAAACCATATATAAAATAGTTCAACATAGAAAAGTGCAAAATAGAAATAGCTACAAAATATCTTAATATCTATCTTTATAAATCAGTGATGCTTCAATAATAAAACAAAGCTCAATATTACATTACAGTACAGTTTTCATGTATGTAACAATACACAAGCACATACACTCACACACACATACACAAACATACTGAAAATTGAGGCATAATTCAGTGTGACCATCTCCCATTCGAACTCTCTTTAAAAGGACCATTTAAAATATCTATTCCTTTCATTATTTGAGCTCTTTAATCTGTTTCCTTTTTAGATGAAACTTTGGCTTTTCAAACAAATAAATTACTTACTGTTACTCAGGCTTATAAATAATTATGTCTTCGTGACTATTTGTTTAGTCCATCTCTTTCAGTGTGTCTTACAGTTTCTTTTATAAATATTACTCTTTAAGTAGCTTGTTTACTCTATAAGTAGTCTTTTCGGGACCTGAAACATACTTTCAGGTTTTCATGAATGCAGTCCTGTTATATGAGACTTTTTTTATTACTGCCTCCTTTAGTTGTTTGCGTCAATTGTTTGCCGTCATACGACAGCAAATCTCCCATACGACATGCAATTCAAGGTCACGATTACTGGCAAAATGCACAAAAATACACCAAAATGTATCTTGTAGGATAGCAGAGCGTTGTACTCAAGTTCAAGCATGGCAGACTTGGAACAAAAGCCAGCAGAGCTGCAGCAAATGTCGCGTTGTAATAAAAGGCCCGTCCATTTTATATGTGTGACTCTCCCGTGTGCTCGACGCTCCTTGACGTCTGGAAGCCATTTGAGAAAGCAATCAGAAAAGAGATGGTTATTTTTGTTCATATTCATATCACAGGCACATGGTAATGGAATGAGATGTCTCAGACTAAATCCTCTGTTAATCATCACCACCCTCCTGCCACCATTTGGCCTCTTGGGTGTTGCTTTTACATTGCGAGATTACCCTCTTCATACCAGACGCCTGATTCAGCGTGATGAGTGTAAAGTAATTTTGCAGAAGAGCGAGCCTTAACTCCAGCCCGCTCCTGATTTTTGCATTTAGAGAACAATATCTGCATGCAGACCGTTTCTCTGGCCTCATTAAGGCCTATCGTTTGTGGGCTTTGAGAGGAATATTTTCTGGTTGATGAGCATGAAATTAAACGAACCTAAATGCCCACTTGAACAGATTAATTTGATCTGCTGCAGAGGCTCTCAGAGAACAAAAGCTAATAAATTATTATTTTATTTATTTATTTAATTATTCAGATAGGAATTCCAATGATTAATAAGGAAGCTCTGTTTACTATAAGCATAAATCACCTTCTTAGCAGCTTTACTGCCAAGAATCTGTAAATGAAAATTTATTAACTGCAGAGTATAGTTAACGTGATGAATTAATAATAAGATAATTAGCAAATTAATAATTAATGAGCATTCAAGTAGTATTATACACTTTGGGTTGGGTAACTCTCAGAAGTAAAACAAGTTAAATATCTTGAATTGCAAGTTACAGAAGTTTTTAATATATTGAGTGAGCTCACTCAAAAGTTTGAAAAGTTTGGATAAATTCCCTAAATGTACATAAGATATTTTGTCATTGTAAAACAACATATTTTCTTATATTATATTTATTTATTTACATTTATTTATCATATTTATTTATTTATTTATCTTTTTATCTATTTATTTATTAAGACAGAAAATCTGAGACATGATTATTAGTTTACTATTAGCATAAATCAAGTCAGGAAGCTCCTTTACTTCCAGGAATATGATATAAAAAATACTGAATGCAGAGAGTGGTTAATAAAATTAATTAATAAGTTATTAGCCGATCCATAATAATGCATAGTAATGAGACACCCTGGTTAGTGTAATTCTCAGAAGATAATACAAAATGCGTACAATATGTTGCATCCATGTTAAATATCCTATATGGTGTTAAATGGTGGATCAATAGTGAGCAGACATACCTGGGATTTGCTGGATTTGTTTGAGCTAAACTCTGAGTATTTCTTCTTCTGTGGTGCACACATGCTGGTGAGGATCTTGACATACTCTTCCCTCACCTAATATCAGAAAATGAGAGAGGTTACATAAATAATATAATGGTACAAAAGATCTGGTGTGTTTGTAAAAGAAAGCAGATCCCGAAGTCAGCTTAGTGCAGCGTCTGCGTGCGGAGACTTTAAACTTCAGCACGATAAAATCATGGTTATTAATCTGTTTTTGTACATCTGAGAAATTCACTAGAATTGCTCTCAGTGTACTTTTATCACTCATTGCAAATCTTACTTTTATGTAAGTTGAAGCGCGGAATATGTTTGACACCGTGTAACTTGTTAAGTCTGTATTTCTGTTGTGCTCTTATTATATTTTGTGAATTTACATTTTACTGAATTACATTTAGTGATGTATAGTCTTAAAACCATACTAAAAGTAAATTTTCCTCACAAAAAAGTAGAATATCACTTGAGTAAAAGTACTAAATTATCTGCTATGAACAGTACCTGAATAACCAGAACATCCTTGGGCATGCTGTAAGAATTTTAGATTTGGATTTTTGCCCGGTCAGTTACATAACAGTCTGCAGAAGTCAATATCAAACCTTTAGTAACAGTTTACAAAAAAGTGCTATTTTCTATTGCTGCAGACAAAATAGGGGTGCAAAATGTAAAAAATGTATGTCCTGTAACAACATGATGATAGAAGTTAAATGGAGTAAAATTATATTTCTTTTATCTTAATTGTAGTGTCAAAGTTTTCCAATTGTTATAATACTAGGGGTGTAAATCACATGTTTTATCATGATACAAAATTATATCAATCCAGTGGACAGTGACCTGATGTCTGCAAATAGCAGAAAGTCTCCTACAACATGATTTTGATTTGTTTAAATTCAAGAGACAGCGATATGATATTTGATATGATAATTGAATTAATGTATCAGTACAGATTTATCATTGTATCGATGTATCGATGTATCGTTACACTCCTTCCACACAACTGTGAGTGCTTATTTGTCATTGTGAATACACCACAGCACAGCCCACAGTGCACCACAACTAAACGTGATCTCTGCAGGAGAACTCACTCCACCCACACACCACTCAGAATCCACGGTTGAGACTGTAAAAAACACCAGGTTTCTGGGAGTTCACATCTCAGATGACCTCACCTTGACCACCAACACCACCTACATCACAAAAAGGCTCAGCAGCGTTTCCACTTCCTGAGAAGGCTGAAGCGAGCCAACCTGCCCCCTCCCACCCTCACCGTGTTCTACAGGGGCACCACAGAGAGCGTCCTGACCGGCTGCATCTCCGTCTGGTTTCGTAACAGCACTGTTGCTGATAATGGGCGGCTACAAAAGATTGTCAAAGCAGCTGGCAACATCATCAGAGCATTTCTCCTGCTGCTGCAGGACATCTTTTACAAACGCTGCATCAGGAGGGCCTTCTGCATCGTGCTCGACCCATCACATCCTTCACATGGACTCTTTACACTCCTCCCATCCGGCAGACGCTATCGCAGCATCAAGACTCAAACCACCAGAATGTGTGATAACTTTTTCCCACAAGCCATCTGACTCACGAGCACACTTTCCGCCCTCACACTCCTCCCCACACACACCGGGACTGTGAACTGACTCTGTTGCACCTCTGCACTTTACACATCACCGTCGCTGTGATGCACACGCTGCTATACGGACCATCTCATTCATGTTGCACTGAAACTGTCTCTGAAAAGATGTCTAAGAATAATGTCTATATTTACAAACTGTACAGTATTACTGTTGCTTCGACATTGCCATAACACTTGCACAATTTTTGCACTGCCTCTACTTATTTGCACAACCGTTAAACATTGAATGTATATATCACTGGTCACTTTTTAACTAACTATATTTGCACAAATTATTGAAACGTATTGCACAAAATGGTTCTCCAATGCTGTTATAGTATCTGTACAAACTTAAATTTCAGTCAGACATTTTAAGAATACACTTCTATTAATAGACTGGATATCGAAATCGTTCATATAGAAAATTGTTACTAACTTCATGAACATTCAGCAAAAAAGTCAATTTCCACTTCTTATTCCATGTGCCCTATCTGTTCTTTGTTCTCTATTTCTTGTTGCACTGTGTAAACTTGAGCCATGACGTCTCATCTCTCTGTATATCTGTACGGTATATAGAAGAGATGACAATAAAGTTTACTTTGACTTTGAATTTAGAATTTTTCATATTGAAACTGTTACTAACTTCATGCACATTCAGTGAAAAAGTCAGTTTCCAGCTTTCTAGGTAAGACTGTATCCAAATTGTCTCTCTTTCTACTTCTATTTCTAGTTTAAAGTTATATTTAATACTCCATTTCTAGTTTAAAATGTATATTTTGTATTCTATTTATATATTGTTTATTCCATGTGCCCTATTCGTTTTGTTCCCTATTTCTTGTTGCACTGTGAAAACTGGTGCCACGTAATCTCGTCTCTCTGTATATCTGTACAGTATATAGCAGAGATGACAATAAAGTTTACTTTGACTTTGACTTTGACTTTTTGCATTTCACCCTTCCGTGAAGAAGCAGTGGGCATCTGACATACAGCACCCAGGGAGCAGTCCTTGGGGCCGGTACCCTGAACTGGCAACCCTTCATTTACAGGGTCAACTCCCTGACCGTTATGCTACCAACTGCCACAAGAACAAGTGCATTCCTGGGCTGTACGATTTCCAACACTACTAAAATCTGTTCTCTGTCTCTGCCAATCAAAAACACAGGTGCATTTACCTGTTTCGAGAGCAGACAGTGCATGATGAACAGCAGCAGCCCCTGCAGACTGTTGAAAATAGTGAAGAGGTAAGACATGGCCAGTGTGCTCTCATCGAACTGAAAACAACCAAAGATCCACATGATGCCCAGCACACACAACTGAGCGATGGCAGTGATAGTGAATGACCTGTAGGGGAGACAGGGTTACAACAATTAGCCCCAGCTGTTTGAAAGTAATGTGATAATTTATGTACCAAAAATTATAAA
Source organism: Distichodus sexfasciatus (assembly GCA_032718565.1). NCBI lineage: Eukaryota > Metazoa > Chordata > Actinopteri > Characiformes > Distichodontidae > Distichodus > Distichodus sexfasciatus. Next base: position 313,386 of record JAVGVS010000143.1, read on the forward strand.
GCAGATTTCAACACTCTTACTCAACGCATGTGCAATATATGTGCTTACTGGCAAGGGCATTCTCTTACTTAATCTTGTGCAGGTTGCTCAAGTCTTGATTGAGAGAGGAGAATTTCTGAGCCAGTTTCCATACAGTTATTAGAAAAAAGAATACATTCAGCTGGGGAGGTGAAGAGAGAGGGAAAGAGTGAAAACTATTATTATGTGGTATACAGTAAATAGCATAGTAGTTTATACATCATTTAATGCACATATTCTCTTCTGATTTCTTCTGAGGCAGTAACAGTAATTTTTCTCATTTTTGTCACAAATCTTGTGTCTGTTTAGGATTGCAGTCATCCAGGACATGGTAGTCTTAAGAGTCTGAATCAACTTCATTGATTCATATGACACTTACGACAATAATGATGCAAACAGGACCAAAAAAACTCCAGATCATTCCATTCTTCAAACTGAGCCAGCAACTAAAGGTAGATAATAAACAAGATGTAAGACAATGCAATCTTGCCTATAAAGCCATGGCAAGGACTTTGTAACCGTAGCAGTAGTAATACATCACGGTGAAACTCACTGGCGTTCGGTGCCGTATCCTTCTCTGTTGATGGCAGCCGATACGGCGACGATGAGGGCTGGAATCCCGTAACCGCCGCACATCAGATAGAGAGGCTTGATTGTAGTGTTGAAGACCAACACCACCATGCGGAAGAGCTGCACGCCTTCCAGACACATCCAGCAGAAAGAAGCCAGGAAGAAGAAATGCAGCAGGCCGGCAACAAATGCACAACCCAGCTAGAGTGGGTCAGAAGGGAAAAAAGTGAGAGAGTGATAATGCAGGAAAGAGACAAAATGAAATTACAGTATGATGTAATATAAGTTGAAATAAACAATATTCATTTATTAATTTATTTTCTTAATTCCAGCTCAATTCCAGACGGGGTCGAGGGGACTGGAGCCTGTTCCCAGACTACAGGCACAAGGTGAGGACCAACCCTGGTTGGACGCCAACACACTGCACACACACTCATATTCACACCTTAGGGGCCAATTTAGGTTAACCAATCAACCTATAGCACATGCTTTTGGACTGTGGGAGGAAACCAGAGCACCCAGAGAAAACTGTGAGGCAGCAGCGCTAACCACCGCGCCACTGTACCGCTACCAATAAACACTATAGTAATAGATATTAAATAGTATTTCATCTGCTGATTTATCACTTCCATTCAAATCAAATCATAAAAAGCATCTAAATTATTATTATTCATTCATTCATTCTTTTTCTGAACCGCTTAATCCCTCTCAGGGTCTCGAGGACAGGAGCCTATCCCATGACTATGGGAGCAGGGTGGGGATCAACCCTGGGTGTGTACCAACGCACCACAGGGCGCACACACTCACACAGACACACATTTTTATTCCTGATCCAGCCCTTTTTAAAGAAAAACATTCTTCTTTTTAAATGGCAACATCCAACATTGGTTGCCTGCTTTCAGGAGATTCTTAGTGTATCGTAACATATTGTATTGTACCTTAAGGTGTCGTATAATATCATATTCTGTAATATTTTACTGTCATATTATATTGTAATACTATATACTGTTGTTTTATCCAACCCTATCCTATTCCATCCTTCCTCAGAAAACCTACATCCTTCATGCAGAAATTCCAAACAGAAATTGAGATTTTGAGAAAGAAAATTAAGTTTAGTAAGAAGAATGGTTTACTGTGAAACCAGAAATCCTGCAATGAAGCTGACAAAGTAACGCAGTTTCTGTATCCATGTGCCGAAAATAAACGCTAGACGCTATCCTCCTGTTTCTGTTTCTTTCTATTGTCTCACAAAAAGTAATCATTTATTTTCTATAAACATTTAATCTTTTGCTTACAGAATGATGTTCGTCTGGTCAATTGGGATAAAATTTACAAATGTATTTGATAGGAAAATTCACTTTATGTAAAGATCTTCTCTTTAAGTTAAAAAAAAAAGTGCTGGACACATTTTCCAGTAAAAAATGTACTGTACAGTAATGCTCATGAGGGTTAATGTCAGTATTTAAGTACCTGACTCCCTTTGGGAGTGATTCCAGCGAGGAAGATGAGGTCGGCTATGAACAGACTGAGGCACAGGTGAAGGTGTATTGTGGTGCGCGTGCTCTGAATGGAGCGGATGAAGTGAAAGGTCAGAATGCAGATGAAGAGGCAGATTAGGGACAACGACAGTCCCACCCATGTGATGATCTGGAGCTCAAATATGTCCTGTGGCAAAGAGGCACAGAAACAGAAATGAACATACATACCATGGTTACCATCAGTTTTTTACTTCTGACGAAGCTCTTCAAAAGATAATTTCCCTGTAGGAGTCCTTTAGGCCTTTAATCATTTATTGATTGATAAGAAATAATTAGAGATGCAAAGTTTGGGCTTCAGAAATTTTCAGGTTTTCCTACAAACCCATTGGATGCACAATCAGTTATTCAATGATCGCTTAATGAAAGCTAAAGGACTTTCATTAATCCCTGATTTGCTATTAACTCTCTTGATGTGGCACATTTACCAGAGACTAATTGCGACCATGACATTAAAAAAATATATTTAAGAAAAAACAATACTGGTGAGTGAGGCCCAATGTTCACAGCAGATATTAGGGAGGAGAGTCACGGCACCTTCTGATCGTAGAGGGCCATCAGCACTGCGAAACTGCTGAGGTGGCTGCAGGAACAGACGCTCTGAGTCTTGCTGGAACTGACCAGGGAACAGCCATGGGTTGACCATGCACCGCCGTCCAGAGAGGAGTTCCAAAACACACAAGTGAGGTTGCTGTTCACGGGCTGACATGGGGAAGAGAAAATCAGTGTTGTATTATTGAAAACCCCTAATAATGATGCCAATTAAAGGTGGATCAATTGGACAAACCACATCACGAATTTAACGCACCTGCAAGTGTGAGAAGGTGAGGGTAACTGGCTTCTCCAAATGGGCCGTGGAAGGGTTAGTGACTGTCACAGTCACTATTTTCGAGTTTATCTTGAATGTTTCATGTCTTTCCCTCTTTATCCAGTTGAAGTATTGAGTTGACCTTTCCAGACTCTTGAAGCTCAGTAGTGATGCAGCAGCAAATCCTGCACATGAACCCAAGCCAAGACCAGGAGAGGTCAAAACAGCATCAGTTTTCAGAAATATTTTTGGACTGATACTTGCTTTAAAGATCTGCATATAGTGTGTGACTGTTCATACCCAAGTACGAGTCTCCTGCCACAGTTTCCCAGTGTGACTGTAACTGTGTGCCATTGGTGGATAAATTCATTGACCCCTGTGGTTTAATCTGACCTCTACTGACCAACAGCATCACCTCTGAAAACAAAATGTTAACATGCCTTAAACTGTAGATAAAACTAAATATTTACACTCCAATTACACTACATTCTTCAGTCTTGAGAATTCACTTTGTAATTGTCCAAAATGTACTCTAAAAAAATTATTCCAGCCATTATGAGACAAATATGTTTAACTTATTTGAACTCATAGCGTTCAGCGAAATTGTCATGCAGCTTTTGCAGATAATCTCAAATCATTTTTTACCCTGCAGCTTTCCTAATCTGATGAGATTTTAAGATTATTCCTCCCATTTTGAGACATGTTTAACCTATTTTAATTCTTTTTTCTTACTGCGTTTGCAAATAATTACTCCCTATATAACAAGTTAATTTCACTTGAAAAATGTTAATGTACATGGGAAACCACAATATTTTTCAGTCAATAAATTCAATAAATGATGCCACTTCTGGCTCAACTGACACGTTCATAACCTATAAGAGGTTGACCATTTGTTGCTGAATTTGTCCCAAGTTTTACCTACCTGTGTGTTTGGCTGTTAGGCTGAGGGGGCTTTTAGACAGCTGGGGTCCGATCAGTCTAAGAACATTCTCAGTCATTTCCAGCATTGCAGACACTTTCTTGTTGTCTAAGATTCCAGCATCCAAAAGTTTGTCCAAAATATCCAGGAGCCGCTACCGAATGATAGAGAGAGAATGTGTTTGTGTTTAAATCATAATGTAATGTTCCCAATCAATCTGAAATATTAATAAGTTTATTTGAAGTAAAGTCACCTGTAAAACTTCCCCAATGTCAATCTGACTCTTGCCGCTTGTTCTTGTTCTATCAGGTTTCTGCCCACTCAGCTCCAGACAGTAGTTCCCAAGTTTTGCACTCAACTGTTCCAGCTCCATTAACATCTGCTTGAAAGAAGAAGTGGAAGTTCAGGCTAAAAGAATCCTTGAACTTTGATTCTTTGTTATCGTTTTTGGACAAAACACCACGTTAAAGGTTGGAGCGTTAATCAGTGAACTCATGCTTACTGTGTAATTCTCATTGTTTAATTTTACAGACAATGGGTTGGTTTCTTGGACAAGGATTAGGTCTAGTTTTGGGTTAAGTTACAGTACCAATGGAGGTTTACCACTGGAAGTCAAAGCTAGTGCTGTAGTACTCGAGATCGGTCTCGGTCTCGAGACCGGTTTTTGAAGGTCTTGGTCTTGGTCTCGTCTCGGACTCGGGCCCGCATTTGTACTCAGTCTTGTCGTGGACTCGGACAAAGAGGACTCAGAATTTTATTTTGAGACCAGCCGAGACCACGGCTCAGAGAATATTATTATTAATGAGCTGTTTAATGTCGGATTGGATAACTTCTTACTTCAAATGGAACCAATGATGTTAGTGTCGACCGCGTTTACCCGACCTGCACCCTTCACACACGAACTGTAAACTTTGCACTTTATTGTTTCTGAACATAATTACTATATTACTTCTACTTGTTGATGGAGTCGACAAGCTTCAGTATATCTTGGATATGCTGGGTTTTTGGATTTTACAATTCAAATGTTGAATGTTTGACATTGTTCTGTTTTCTGATTATTGCAATGTAAGAGAATAGTTAAGAGAGAAGTAATGAATAAACATTTGTAATGTTGCACAGTGTATGTTGTTTGCTTCATTCAGCTCTTTTTGAGGGGTGCTTAAGCTTTGCATGTTCCGGTTATTTGTCATGCAGTGTAAAATGCGCATTTGTCCAGTCTCGACTCGGTCTCGGCCAGCCCTGGTCTCGGTCTCGACTCGGTCTCGGCCCCTCGGAGTCTTGGTCTTGTCTCGATCTCGACCCTCTCTGGTCTTGGTCAGGTCTTGGTCTCGGATAAGGTGGCCTTGACTACAAGACTAGTCAAAGTTAGTCTAGGACTAGGCTTAATCTTAGACTGGATAATTGGCCCATAGAGTTCTTTGTCTGTTCCCTGTCTTGCCATACCTGGTTATTATGGTTATCACTCAGAATCCCATTACATTTCGGTTCTAGAGATAAAACACATAAATGTTACATAAATAACAATAAATCTGTAGCACAGATCACCAGTTGTACACTTATTAAGATTTCACTGCATTAAACATGGAATCAGAACCAAAGTTTAAAATTGCATGACATCAAAGCAGTGTAATATAACTGTCTCTTTGTCTGACTGTCTGCATAAATATACAGCATAGAAAGTGGATTTACAGAGATATTACATTTCTTCTTGTTATTATTCTAGTCTAGAGACAAGTAGCCAGGTTCTGTTAGTTTTTTCCATTAGAGAAAGTCCAATGGCAAATGCCTCACCTGTACACTTCATCTTTTTGAATCCGTAGTTGGTAAATCCTGCCTGACAGACGCACTCATGGCCATCTTCCACTGTCTTGCAGTCTCCTTTTCCACATAAAGTTGTGTCAATCTTGCATAGCTCTTTAAAAAACAAATGGAACAGCACAGAATCAGGTAACCATTCCACATTCCACAACTGAAATACCAGCTTCTGCCTCATCATCTTTGTATTAATTTATTTATCCATTATTTATGTAGCTTTTCATATATTTATGATGCTTGGGTTCATTCTAAAACTATTTTATTAATGCATGTACCATTAAGGATTTATTTGAAGGGAAGTAAAACATTTACCTTCACATTGATCAGAATCGTCACCTTTGAAATGTGTTTCCCCTGACCTTAGCTGGTATCCAGGGTCACAGGTGCAAAAGAAGCTTCCATTTGTGTTATGACATTTTGCATTCTTCCCACAAATTCCAGTATAATTCTCACATTCATTCCCATCTATGAGCAAGAAAACCCCCATGAATTAATCCAACTCTGAATAACTGTGTATGCAGATCACACAATGACAAAACAGCAAACAATTGTCTTTTTCATACTTACCAACACATGTAACTCCATGGCTGGCATTGAATTTCTTCATGCCATTACTCGTGGAGAAACCATCCAAACACTCACATAAATAGGAACCAATGTAATTAGTGCATTTGGAACTGGGTCCGCAAATGTCCTTGCGAAGGCACTCATCGACATCTTCAAAAACAAAAGCAAAAATTCAGGTTGAAATTTCATGGACGTGGCGTTTGATTGAGAGAAATATGTAATATAGAAGTGCAGACCTTTGCATTGATCATTTGTCCCTTTTAATTGAACATTCTGGTAACCATTTTTACATTGACAGGAGTAGCTGCCCGGTATGTTTTCGCAATCTGCATTATCACCACAGGGGTTATCTTCACACTCATTCTCATCTGAAGGAAAAAAAGTGGAAAAGAGAAATAAGCATACTTGGCATTCTATCTGACCTTTTTCAATTTTTATTCTTACTACTATGTGTCAAAAATCCAGTGTTTAATTTGTATAATTGTTAGAAACATAAAAAAACATATAGCCTGTATTTCAAATAAATAAACAAATTAAAACATAATATATGGATAATATATGTAGATAATTCATAATAATGAATTAAAGAAAGATACCTTCTGCTAAAAGATTTTGAAGGATTTTTTTTCAACATTTAAAAGCAATATTTTCTATTGATATTATAATTTTATTCAAACATTTCTATTAAAGATAACAGACGTCTTACCTTCACACTCCTGTCCTGTTATCAAATATCCCACACCACATTCAGGCGGTTGGTTCAGTACCGGCAAAAAATGTAGACCTACAAAAAAAACCCCTCCATTTAGATAATATTATGTAATATAATAAATATTTTAAAATCCACAAATTTAGATAATATATGCATTAAACTGAAAACCAAAAAGAATTTAAATCATCTTTAGCATAACATTATGGCATTTTTTAAGAATTCCCTTAATTAGTTTTGTGGATTTGTCTTTAAATGCTGTATCATACCAAGCGTTCTTAATATTAAATCAAATCTTTTAGTTTTTAAAATGAAAATTATATGTGAGACTAGTTGTTAAAGGCTTGGGGCCAACCCGTAATATCTTTTACGCATTTATGAGTCTGGTTTAAATATTTGCTTGTCCCTAGTTATTATACCACTTCTGTAGACTGCTGCACAGACTCCACACCAGAAGCGAACATCTGCAGTGAATACAAGACAATGGCTAAAAGCAAGCAGCTTAAAAAGCTAAAACATAATTGTCTGGTTTCTTGAATATGGAATTAGGCCTAGTCTTGGACTAAATTGCTCTCGCAATAGAGATTTACCACTGAAACCACAAGTCAGTCTAGGGATAAGCTTTTGTTACCTTTCGCACAGGAATATAGTAATTCTAGATGTGCTTGTCAAACAGTAAAACACACGAAAACAAGCCCGATTGCGTTTTCAGTGACATGAGTGTCATTGTGTTTTAGATTTTTTAAGCCTGCTTGCTTTCTTTCTGTCATCGTCTTGTAGTCGACCCAGATCTTTTCTAAATTCACTTCTGATGTGGAGTACAGCAGTCTGCAGAAGTAGTAAAAAACCTAACAATGTTCTTTCCCATTCATTTTTTCCTCTAATTGTTTCTTATTCAGCACCATGCAGAGGCGCAGCCATCTTCTGACCTTACTGCACCAGGAACTCACACGCCTCGGGAGGGCAGCTGGGTAAAGTGATGTGGAGAAGTTAATAATAATAATAATAATAATAATAATAATAATAATAATAATAATAATAATAATAATAATTAATAATAAATAATAATAATAATAATAATATGTTGGGATGTAGCTTAAAGTGTGTTACCAAAGGGGAGAGTAATTATTATAAAGTATTGGGTATTTATTAAAACTGAATAAAAACAATAAATAAACACTAGCACAAATTATGAAAGAAAACAAAGGTAGAAGACAGAATATACATCGTACATGTAGTAAAGGAAAATAAAAACTTAAAAAAGTTTTTTAATACAAATGTAAAGAAATTGTTTTAAGCAGCTTTTTTAAACTATACACTATAACTAACTATACACTAGACACCTGGCAAATATGAATTGTTAATGCATTCCAGATTTTTGAAGCATAAAAATTGAGCTGTGAAGGGAGGAACAGAAGTCTTAACACACTGACCACTCTAGTATGATGAAACAGGGATGGCTGCCCTTACATAACTCACTTTGAGAAGAGAACCTCGGTGACCTCAGTGGAAAAAAAACGCCGACCACAGAGGAAGAAACTCAAAGATCATCATAGAAGCGCATCTCCAAAAAAAACTTAAATCCATGTATCAAAAGTTTTCGCTTTTTAAAATTGCAACCAAGAACCAGAACCACCAAACACACTTCCCGTTTCCATTTCAACACACAATTTGATAAAAGAAAATAATGAGCCGTTTTCCAATTTCCCATTTTGCACTCACATAAAAACGCAAAGAACAGAAAAGCACTTCTGTTATTCTGAAATTACCAGAAACATAATTCATCATCTTGAAGAAAAAATTAAGACATGAAGAAAAATGTTGATGCATGTACTACATCAACTTCTGTACAAGAACAAGACATTAAGGACTCTTCGTAGGAACAATTATATGTACATCTTTTTGTGCAGGCGGAACTTAATGTTTTGCTAAAATTGTCCACCATCGCCCTTTCAAAATTTGGGCCCCAGACATCCCCTATCTCTAAACTGTGGATTATCTGCTGCACCTTCACCACCCTTGCTAAGACGTGGTGAGTATACTGGTTCAGAACGGCTGCTGGAGCATCATCCAGGGGCGGAGGTTGAAATGGCAGCATGCTTTTGAGTGTATATGTAAATGTTCATGTATTCATCTGTTGCCAGGCAACATAAACACAACACACATGCTAGTGTCACAGAAATAGCTTTTACGTCAATTGTACCAGCTCAAATGGACTCATGTGGTTAGAAATCACATGAGGGTACAGGTTATGAATAAGTGCGAAGAAATCTGATAGATTGTACATGAAAAACAAATAGGTTACAGAAACCAAGTATTTTTTAATTCATTTGTAATTATCACAAATTTGATCTTTTTAAATTATTGCGCCCAAATGAGCTCTGATGTCTTCTGTACTTGCTTATGAAAAACTCTCCAGTTAAACTGCAGTACTTTTAACCATCATCAGTAGGAAAAAGATGTTTGTTTCCAATCATTTTTACCTATCGGTGCCTGTTTGCCATGCCACACCAAGTTGTGTATAATGAGCTAAACTGCTGGCATATGCTGTCATTTGAGATAAATGGCAGACGGTGCCCCCGGATACTGCTCTGTTTAAGCTGTGAGTGGGATGGCTTGTTCTGGCTATTTTCTCAACATAACCTTCTTCCGGAGTTGGCGTCATAGTTCTGCCACAATGAAAGATAAACGCACCTTTGACTTCCTGTGATTCTCTTTACCCTTTTGACAGTGTTTCGGAATTTTTCACTTTCCAGTCACTTTTTGTTTTAAGATAGATCCTAGTAAGCATATTATCTTATTTAATCTTATCTAATCTTTTCACCAGCATTCAATTCAAGATATGCTGTTCATCTCGTTGTTTGTTTTTTGTACATTTTTCATCCTAGACCTAGTGTTTCCTTAACACTATCATCCATTTGAATGGACAACAATCCATTGCTTTATAATTACATCATACTTCATCTACAGAGGAGTTTCATGGCCTGAGTACAAATGAGCTTTTGTGAAAACGAGAGCAGAAATTCTTGCCTGAAGAATCTCAGTTCATTTGCTCTATCCCTGGTTAACATATCCAGCTCCTCATTCGGATCTTTACCTCTAGATCATTGGAGTTCACGGCGTATCACAACAGACTAAAAAACCCAGGCCAGATGTTGCACTTGTGTCACATTTTCCCCTATCGTGTGTCATTTCCTAATAAAGTTTTGCTGTGGCTTTGCTCTCATGGCTTTTAAGCTACCCTTCAATTTACAGACACCGGCAGAAAAATCTGAATTCCTCTGTTCTGCGCACTGCAATCAATGGTACAGTCTGCTTCAGAAAAATCCTTCTAGTTCTGTATGTTTAGATAAAAAACGCATCTTGCCACGCAGCATAACAACTTTAGATTGCTTCACATTTCACACAGGAAAGCCATTTCATAATCCACTTCACAACTAATTATCAAAACTGAGATGTGTAAAGGTATCCTGGTGAAGCCAATAAAATATAGAAATGCCACTCACCCAGAAACAGAAGACTCACATGTCTCATGATGAAAATATCCCAAAAAAACAATTTACACACTATCTGTGACAATACAGTTAAATGTAAGGCAAAGTTATAGAGATGTGCAGTTCTGTTGGATTAAAAGATGCAAGGTAATACGGTACTATCACATGCGTTACTCGAGTTCTCCTTTGTCAGTGTCTCTCAAACTAGAGTCTGCTCTTCTGCTGTTTCAGTGGAAAACTGCCCCAGATGAGTCTCCCGCCCATTTGTGTTCGGCTAGTTCTCTGGGGGTGGGGGAGAACACAGGGCGGAGTCACTTTGGCAAAGTTCTCCAAAAGCTTTAAAAGCACGAAGACTGAAAATAGAGTGTCATACAGAACTACTTTGTCATCCTGACTTAAAGCTGGGACTGAATTTGTCATTTGCTCCCAGCATCCTTTAAATGAGCCTTCTCTTTTTGTACAGAAGGAATTATCCAAAATATAAATTCTATTTTACAATCTATTATTTGACTAATATGATCAATGTGGACTTGGAAAGTCAAATACTTATTCAAAATCATGCTTTTAAACATTTAGTTGGAGTGGAAGTGAATACTGCAAAATGTTTGTCAAGTAGCTTCTGTCTTAATTTTGTACCACAGTTATAGGTGGCATTAGTAAGACCAAATCTGACCAAAATCCCTCTGAGTGTATGATTTACTTTAATTCAAACTTCATTATGCATGCAAGTTTTCCAGATAAATGTTTATCACAATGATAGCAATCCAAGATTCAAAGCTCTAACCTATGTATACCGGAGAGCATTTTGTAGAATTGTCAGAATTAACCTTAAAAAATATTTTAAAATGACTCAAACCACCTTTAAAGACCGTAACTCATGATATGAGTTATGGAAATCTGATTGAGTTCTCACTTCTTAGAAGCACACATACTTAGAGGAAGTGTGACTACTTGCACATCACACTTTTTTTCCATCACTTCACACATTATCACCTAGACAAAATGTTCTTTTTCTTTTACTGCTGTGTGAGTAGACAACTTTCTAAAGAAGGAGGAAGTGCCAATGACTCCACGTGTTGCTCCACGGCTCAAATTGTACATTTTCAACAACCTTGAGCCTTGATCGAAAAACAAAGGCATGTGCGTATGCATGCATACAAGCTCCATTGAGAAGAGACCCTGGAGAATTTTTTGAGGACAGATTTAATGCTGCATCAGTTTGGGGTCATGCCACTGAGAGGATAAATATGACCATGTGGTTTCATGTAGGGGGTTTTGGCTAATCCCTTTGGATTGCTGAAGACCAGGTTAAGGCACAAGAATGAATACGTCCCAGGCCCTTGAACAATAGGGATATGGAGCCCATACAGGACATGGTGACATGGTGTGGTGTGATATACGGCCATGATGATTGCTAACTGGTTGTTATACTGACATTGTGCGAGATGAATTCATTCCTTTCGTGCTGAAACAATGGGCTGACCTTTAAAGACCCTGGTTTTGTCAAGGACACAAAGTGTGTTATGAGACCTAATGAAAAAATGAGAATTCAAGCAGAGCTGAAGGGAACCAAACAAGATTTGCCATGCTATGTCGGCACACTAACACAAATTCTGAAAGTAATACATTGGAAAAAGTTATACTTAACATATTACTCAATGGAGACGGCACGGCGGCACAGTGGTTCGTGCTGCCGCCTCACAGCAAGAAGGTCCTGGGTTCGAGCCGCGGGTCAGCTGTAGGGTCTTTCTGTGTGGAGTTTGCATGCTCTCCCCGTGTTCGTGTGGGTTTCCTCCCACAGTCCAAAAGCATGCAATATAGGTTCATTGGTGACACCAAATTGGCCCCGTAAGGTGTGAATGTGATTGTGTGAGTGTGTGTGCCCTGCAGTGTGTTGGCGCCTGCCCAAGGTTGGTCCCCCCACGACCCCAGTTGGGATTAAGCGGTTCGGATAATGAATGAATGAATATTACTCAACTGTTCCATTTTGAAGAAAATCATTACAGAGAGAAATTTTAAAGGACATTTGAAAGAGGAACAAGCGGTAAAGAGATGACCGCTGTTAACCGAGGCTTAAATGATTAAGGGTTATCAGGGGCCAAGAAATGACATAAAATGCAGTTTCCTTTATAATGGAATTTTGTGGTGTTGTACATTGACCTTAGTTTATATACTTCAAAATTTCAGTATATTTCATATCCATGTGCTTTTATCCATATGAACAACATTAGAATGATAATCTCATTCAAATTGAGATTATCTGTCTTACAACATGCTGTTGGAGAGAGGATAAAGACAGACAGTCCTGTGTGGCCGTCTCAGTGATCTAAGGACTATGGGTTAAAATCATGGGCCAATACGAGATTATGAAAGTGTCTCCTCAGGTGAGATTATTGTTCATTTCCATCATTGTCTGGTCTCCGAGAAACATCTTCAGTTCTATACATAATTATAGAATTGGCCTTGTCCTCTAACTACTGACCTTGTTGCCTGGGACTTGCAATGACACTATGAAACTTATTTGGTAATGTAAATTTGAAACCTTTTACTACATCACTAGCACATCCACACACTTATTAGTTTTGGTTTCTATGAAGGTTTCTTCTTTTTCTCAAAGCAGACGTTTTCAATAGTAATACTAATAAAGTAATAAATAATTGTAATAAAGTATAGAGTAAATTATATAAACCCCATTCCCTAAAAGCACTTTCTCTAAATGCAATCAAAACTAAAATCTGTAATTTAGTCATTCACTTTGAACCTTTATTTAACAGGCAAATGAAAAAGAAATTATTTTCAGTGTTTTCACTGGCAAACTTCACTCTTTCACTTTCACTTCACGCCTACAACACATTTCAAAAAAGTTGTGACAGAGGCGTCATTTTAGAAATGAAAATGATGTACAAAGAAGGTTTCGGAAGGTTCACTAATTAAAAGGTTATCTGGTAACATCTGTGGATATCAAGAATAAAGGGCTTAAAATGAGCATCCATCAAAGGCTTAGTCTTTGCAAGTAAAGATGGGCTGTATCTCACCACATTGTGCTGAACTGGGAGTCTATTTAAAAATAATGTTTCTCAGCTAAGTGTTTCTCAGCTAAGTATTTCGGTCTTTCACCATATACAGTAAAGGCAAAGGCCAAGAGTGGAAACTGCTGAATGTGCATGACCTTAGAGCCCTTAAGGAGGTATTGCATTAGAAACCATGATGTTCATGCTACCGTGATGGACATAGGCTGTGTCCACATGACAACGATTGTTTTTGGTATTTTTCTTTTTTAAAAATCACATGGACTTGGAAGTACTTTCGGGAAATCATTGGTGATAGTGAAAGAATGGGAGCACCTAATGGTACATTTTAGATGGTATATTTTTGCCAACTGGCTATAATGTAAGCACGCTAACGTTTGTAGTTTACATGTGCAAAAACAAGATTCCCTTAGAAGATGCTTGTTAAACAAACAATATTTTAGTTAGACTGGATAACACGTTGTCACAGTAAATAAGTGAATTATCTGGGAAGGTGGTAGTGTAACGGTTAGGGTGTTCGCCCCGTGATTGGAAGGTCACTGGTTTGAATCCCAGACCGATAAAGGTACCACTGAGGTACTCATGAGCAAGGCACCGTCCCCAAGCACTGCTCCTTGGGCACTGCCCATGTCTGCAGTCACCGCTCCTTCACGAATAGTTCAAATGCCGAGGTCACATTTGGCTGTGGTGCACTGTGTGCTGTGGTGTGCTCACAATGACAAATAATCACTCATTTCACTTACAGGAGTAGACCTGGTCTTATCTTCTCTGCTTTTGCTTGTGCCTCTAGTACAACACATATTACCAAAAAACCAGTCATATCTACACATGGTATATTCAACAGTCTGTTTTCGAACGCATGTGGTAGAATAAGAGCTTGTTGGTTTTTGTAGTGGGTTGCAGAGGTTGTTATAGTGGGTAAATTGAAAATCGCTTTTGTTTGTAGCAAGGAGATTATCATCCAATACGCGCACCCGCGATTATGCTACTTTTCTTGGCAGATGCCAATCTCTACACAATAAATGCATTAGGGTGTGAAGTGTTTGTGGACTAGTGTTAACACATAACTTGAAGATACACATTGGAATCCTTAATTAGGGTTGTGCATTGTCTTTTAGTTTTAATACCACTGGTAGATTAATTTCTACTATTTAAGTAACTTACTTTATTTTCAGTGTGATCACATGTTCACATCTTTATAAAAGTATTAAATTAATTTAGAATCGAGGAAGTAACCACTTCCTCCCAATGTAAAACCCACAAAGTTCAAATACCTAATCAAATGTCAAGTTTAACGACAGACAACACAGTGTTCATCTCTAGTGTACAGTACTATTGATTTAAAAAGGGAATCTGGCAAATGTGGTTTACATGTTGCAATACTTATTTACTCATAAATTCATCCCTTCTCTGACCTTCAAACTTTACATAGTGTCACACATTTCAAAAACGTCAAGAATCAGAGGTGTGATCATAACTACACTCAAATGTCTTAGAATGATAAGGACTAGACATATGTGACCCGATCTGCCATAATGAGTCGGAAGCTTACTTTCTCATCTTTTAATGATTGAGCACTGGAGTTTGTCCGGACGGGAATTTGAAGAAAGCTGGTGTTAAATTTTATATCTTACGTAATAGACCCATAAAATCAGTGCGGACAGCTAAACGCTAACCTCAGCTATGTCTTAAGAAGACGGTTATCTGTCGGTTCAGTCAGTGTTTATATGATAATAACGTGCGTGACTGCATGTGCTTGTAGCTAATGCTAACCGCGAGCTAGCGGGCTATCGCGGTTAACCCGTGTTTGGTGTCAGAGGTGATTCTTGCATTTATATCAACACTGTTAATGTAACAAACTTTGCAAAGGACCTGGCCGTTAGCAGGGCTATCGTGGTAATTGTGGTATATTGAGCTCTTAGGCTCACCATACTTTTAAGTGACGTTATTGTGCATGTTCCGGATATAAGAACAAGACCGCGCGAACCTGCTGCCTGTCCTGCCCTAACCCTAATCTTTTCAATGATACCAAAACCTCAATTTTGAATTTTGGGTCACTGTGACTCATTTTGCCCGATCAGGTCACATATGTAAAGCACTTTGTAACAATAGCCACTGTAAAATCACTATACAAATACATTTTTATTCAATTTAACTGCACTTGGCGGAAACCTTGAGTTGAAGATTTCAGCCCTTCAGTCTCGGTTTTCTGTCACTGCAGACAAAATTAGAGTAAAGATTGGAGTTAAATTAAACTGCTGCTACATTCCATGATTGTAACTGTAGTTTTCTCCACTTCACTGCTGTTGCGATATTTGCGCATATGATTGAACTCCTCACATAACTAAATTGCACATTGTCATTTTCTACCTCTAGCTTAAACTTTATAGAGATTGTGTTTATTATTTAATACATGGTCTGTTTAGACTTGTTTACAGCTGAGACGATAAAGTTTACTTTGACTTCGACTTTGGAGCACAGATACAGAATTTGAGGAAAACTTCCATTTACCACACACACTAAGTTAAAAGGTGACAAAATGAGATGTTATGATTTGCAAGCAAAAGATAGAAACTCTTACCCTCACTTATACATTACACTTTCTTTTACAAATAAAGTAGTAATGTTTTAAAACCATTTAAAACATAACTTAGGCCATTGTTGTAAAAGAGTTATATTAGACATTTTGAACTATTAATATTCAGTCTTTTATTGAGTTCACAAAAATCACTTTTACTTGGATCTGATCCAGAATTAGACTATTGAATCCACATTTTTCTTAGATAGAATCAGCTACATTGCAAATAATTTAGCAGATTTTGCAGTTCTTCAACACACAATGTCTGTCTGGTTCACATGTTGGCCTTTGTTAACACTTCTTTCAATCAGGGAAAAATGGAATATGGCACATTGGCAATTTCCCTCGTTCACAACTTGGTATACCAGGCAACTTAATATATATATATAAAGTATATAATGTATGCTAATATATAATGTATAATGATGTCTAACTCATATGGTGCCTGTTAACCTCTAGTGTCCAAATTGGGTTGTGCACAGATATATTAAACAAAAACTGTACATTTATCCTATATCATTTAGAGAAGTAAGAAGAAGAAGAAGAAGAAGAAGAAGACAGGCACTGTCCATGTTTTGTATGTCTTTTTGGAAAATGAATTATATTTGCTGCTCTTACAGAGTGAGCAGAGACACATCATGATGTTTATGTACTGCACATGAAATGTAAAGAAACACTGTGCAATCAATCAGTACAAATTCATATGAATATGTTGTTATGTAATGGGCAGAATACAACCCAAACACTGTGTGTATGAAAACAAGAGTCTTTTATTTAGAAATACCAATTTTAATCCAAAGCTGAAGTGGATGGTTTGTATGAAAGGGTTAAAGAGCACAACTCATACATTTTTGTTATCCCAGTACCAGCTATAAAGGTTTGTAAAAACCTGATAGTCTTTTTTGGTCTGAATATATTGGCAAACCCCACACGCATGCTCTAAAGGAAATTTGACATTTTTTTTTTGTACATTTTTCTCCATTGAAAAAACTTCCTGTATTCCTCCTCATTTTTGTCCAGTGAAAGCAGGTAGTCAGCCAGCTCTTTTGGTGTTGCAAAATCATCAACGTGGATGAATGAATCCCTTGACACAAAGCGTTCATAAATGTATCTACGCTGTAAACCCGGATTTTGTTTCAACATAAACTATTTAGTAATGATTGAGCACTGGAGTTTGTCCGGACGGGAATTTGAAGAAAGCTGGTGAGTGTTAAATTTTATATCTTACGTAATAGACCCATAAAATCAGTGCGGACAGTTAAACGCTTACCTCAGCTATGTCTTAAGAAGACGGTTATCTGTCGGTTCAGTCAGTGATTACAATAACGTGCGTGACTGCATGTGCTTGTAGCTAATGCTAACCGCGAGCTAGCGGGCTATCGCGGTTAACCCGTGTTTGGTGTCAGAGGTGATTCTTGCATTTATATCAACACTGTTAATGTAACAAACTTTGCAAAGGACGCAGTTTGGATATTTAAAAGTCAGGTTCTGTGAAATAGTTTACTTACCTGTAAAGCTGCGGCTTGTCGCAGATTGATAAACTGCAGTGTCATCACACATAATTTAGCTCAGCTGATAAAACGTTTAACAATGGTCTCTTGTGAAAGTATAGACATCTACAGTTTGATAATTTAGAGTTGAAGCTGACTTGTAAATATCGACAAGCCGCAGCTTTACACGTAAGTAAAGTATTTCACAGAACCTGACTTTTAAATATCCAAACTAACCCTTTAACTTTAAATACTAACATACAGAACATATTGTGCTTACACACTTTCATTGTATGCTACAAAAAAAACCACATTGGTATCTAAATAATTGAATATTTGCAAGAGGCACAGCGAAAATTATTTGTATGGCAAGGGCCTCCCTTAAGAACACCAAACTGTATAATGACCTACACTCACACCTTGACTTCGGCCACATCGGAAAGTGACTGAAAATGATGAAGTTATGGCTGTTCACGGCAGACTTGACACAGCATTTCTTTACATTACTTTCTGATGAACCTTTGATAAGTGGACTTTAAGAGCATTAATGGAGTTAAATGTGCACAAACATTCTTGGTGTAAGCAGGGAAAGGGCACAGTTGTACTGTAGCTCCCATGTTTTAACCTGTAATGTTTTAACAGGTAACCTCTCTGATACAAACTCACAGTACTTCCACTTCCACTTCATCTTCACAAGAACCTGCAAAGCAGAAAATGAGCAAACTATTAGCTCAAGCTGCAGTAACGTTAACCTGACTGACAAACAAATGTTGTCGGTAAATTACGAATCACTGTGTTAACACCCGACTAATATTACCGTGGTGTATTACAATAACGAGACGGCTGCACACGTTTAACAGTTTTACTGGAACAAGTGGACTTCCATACGTTTTAAAGTGGATGTGGTTTTTAACTATGTTATAATATTTCACCCGGTCAAAATCAACTTTCCAGTTACTGACTATCCAGCAAACCAATTTTTTCTTCTTTTGTAAAACATGGGGGAAAATTTCATCTTCTTCATCCTCTGTTTTGAGAATCATCTGCTCACGTACCATAATGGCAGCATCGGGTCTGTAGTTCATTGTCACATTAAAAAGGTTTTCTAGGCCTGATATTCTGTGTGTGTTAATGGGAGACTCAAAGTGCATCCACACCCATCTCTGGAAATAGGGTCAAGGCTGAGAGGGTAAATTAGACAGGTCACTTTTAATGTCTCTGTGATGTATGATGACCCCATGAGCCCTGTTGTAGAGTTCTCTATTATCAGTTAATAAACAACCACTTATATTAAATTCAGAGCTGCAGTCATTCAGGTCAAAATGTTGTCCAAGAGGCCAAAACCACATAAGAATCACAGTATCATCTCTAGATGGGTGAGATTGGCTGTTCTGTTGTTGTTGTTGTTGTTGTTGTATACCTGTGTGTTCGTTGGAAAATAAATTCCACCACAAGCTTAGCCAAACAAGAAAAGCAAAAAGAATACATTTTTTAAAGTAACGAATATATTTCACTTGACAAATCTTTGATTTGCCTTCAGGTGGAAGCGTGTTAACCTGAAAAAGGAAATAAAATATGTAATATACTCTTAAATAAAAGTCAGAAATATTCATTGTGGACTTACACAATTACACATACTTTCTTTCAACATTGTGTTGACAATAAGAGAATACAAACCTTCTTCAATATGGCAGGGTTAGGGTTAAGATTAGGGTTAGCCGGTAGATTGTATTCAGCAAACAGTGTTTTAGAGTTTAAGAATGATTTGATTTATATAATCGGTTGGTTTTGTTTCTGCATTTATGAGAATTAAAGAAACCGTCCTGGATTATGGGGCCAGGATTTTTAATGAAATAGAGTAAAAGCCAAACATTAGTGGAATATGACAAATACATAAACATAACAGGAAATCTGTTCTTGCGCAATGTAAGAAACACTGCCCATAACTGTCATAATAATCAGAGTACTCAACCCACTTCACCTTTCAATCCTTTTTTTGGTTACAGTTTTACAAAACAAAACTTTAACTTTCACATTATGTCTAAAATTTAATAGTGGTAATGAATAAATTTAATACTTGGTTGTACAGGTTGTACTGCCTGTATAAAAGTTTTTATTTCAATGGAAACGGCAACAATGTAAAGGGGAAATACACTTTCTGAAATATAATTTTAAAAATAATAACATTATAAATTACATAACATTAACATTATAACATTATTAATTACAGTACAATATCTAGTCGTCGATTTGATTGTTTTAGCAGTTTAAAATGCTACTATGAGGCTTAAAAATACAATTTGTTTAGGAAACTGCGGAAACTCAAATACCGTTAGCTCTGGAGGGAACACTTTCGGGTTCAGCAGCTTTCTGTTAATGCGCACAGAGGTGTTTTAAATACCTTTTTCGTGCACAGTCCTCCACGGAAAGAAACGGCAGTCTTCCGAATAATTTAAAGGTTTCTCAACAGAAGAAAAACTTCTTGTTGATTTCAACCGCAGGTATGAGATTCAGCGCGGAACGACGTCATCTCTCTGCTTGTACTGTTTTCCCTTTTTTGTATTTCCCAATGGATTTCTTACAGTAAACAATAAATAATGGATTTTAAATCAACTAAATAAATAAACCTAATTTTTGAGATTTAAAAAAATATATTTTTCAAAATTCTCTCTGATAAGAGCACGCACACAGTTGCAGTTCCACACCCAGACAGTTTTATTTTGATACAATAGAGGGCGCTGCGTCGACAGGAAACATGCGACCTCCACTCTGTTAGAGCAGAGTATTTGAGGGGGGCAGTATTTTTGAAGTACGCAGCCGCACACACACACACACACACACACACACACACACACACACACACTTTTGATTTTATTTTTAAAAAAATCACTTACACCGCGAGAACAAATCCGCAAGTATAAGAGTTGTTTCCTACACACTGTGTGTCTACAGTCACTACGCCACACAACATTGCCCTCAACTGGATGTGCAATGATCTGCAATAAACTACATTTTATCATTTTAGAATAGTCCTACTTCCACATTTACGTAGGTGAAAGTAACTCAAATGTACCGCAGGAGTCGTGTAACCAGAGGTGGGCAAAGTAGCTAACTTCATTACTTAAGTGAAACTACAGATACCAGTAGTCAAATGTTACTCCAATACAAGTGAAAGTCCTACAGTAAATGTTTTTTTTTACTTAAGTTAAAGTACTGAAGTACTTGTTTTAAAAAAATACTTAAGTATTAAAAGTACATCTTGTTTCACCGCATTGCTGCATTATTGCCACAACACTTATAACACCTAATGCCTCTGACTAGCTTGTAGAAGCTGCAGAATAAGGAATTGGTAGAATGTTACAGAATGAAACACAATTTAAACTGATAAAGAAAACCAGTCACTAGTTTATTTTATTAATTAATTGTAGGACCCCACACCAAACAGGAGGACAGTGCAATAGCTGTAAATAGCTGTTCTCCCCCCTGAGCTGTTGATTTCTCCTCCAGAGTGACCATGGGCCTCTTGGAAGCTCCTCTGACCAGTGCTCTCCTTGCTCGGTCTGTCAGTTTAGGTGGATGTTTTGGCCATGTTTTGGTAGGTTTGCAGTTGCAGATGGATTGAACAGTGCTCCTTGAGATGTTCAAAGCTTGGGATATTTTTTTATAACCTAGCCCTGCTTTAAACTTATCTACAACTAGGGTTGCAACGATACCGATACCAGTATAGGGTATCGGTCCGATACTTCGTTAAAATACCCGTACTCGTATCGGAAATAAAGTGCACTGATACCACTCACTATATCAAACTGGTCGCAGCCAGTGAATGTGATTTGTTGTCCGACCTGACTTCAATGTCTAGGGGGAGACAATGAGCCGGAAACTGAAGTTCGGAGATGCTGCCGATCTGTGCTGCTACGGTGTCGAGGGGCGGGAAAGAAAGTACATCGTTTAACACCAGCAATTTGATTAAACATCTGAAAACGCACCATAGCGCCAAGTACACAGAGTTCGCTAAGGCTAGCGCAAAACCGCAGCAAACAACCTTAACTAAAGCTTTGCAAAAGCGAGAAAAAATGTCCAAAGACAACTCACGGGCCATAAAAATAACAGAGGCTCTTACTCACTTTATTGCGCTCAATGACCAGCCACTTTCTGTAGTTGATAATGTGAGATTTCGCCGTCTTCTCGGGGTGCTAGAGCCAAGATATGAAATTCCCACTCGCCCCTACATCACAGACGTTATGTTGCCAAAGGTGTATGAAGAAGTAAAAAATCACGTCAGGTCTCTGGTGCATGATGTTGCGGCATTAAGTTTCACAACTGATATATGGACTAGCAGTGTCTGCCCAATGTCTCTCCAGAGTTTAACGGTTCAGTGGATTGATGAGGCGTTTACGCTTCAGCACATCATGTTACAAGCGAAGACATTTTGGGGCCCTCACACCAGCCAAGCTGTCGCGAATATGTTCGAAGACATGCTACAGACTTGGGGCATCCCAAAAAGCTCCGTCCATGTTGTGCTCCGAGATAACGCAAAAAATTTGATGAAAACCATGGCAGATGCTGGACTTCCTAGTCTGTCCTGTGTCACTCACACTCTCCAGCTTGTGGTTCACGAGGGCCTTCTCTCTCAGAAAAGTGTTGCTGATACGTTAGCAGTCGGTCGCAGAATAGTTGGGCATTTCAAACATTCTGCTCTAGCCTACTCCCGCCTCGAAGACATCCAGTTACAGATCAATCAGCCCACAGAACGACTCCAGCAAGACGTAAAAACTCGCTGGAATAGCACCTTTTACATGATCCAATCCCTGATCGAGCAGAAGTGGGTGCTGGTAATGTATGTGTCTGAAAATGAGCTACCTGACTATCTCACGGCTAACCAGTGGGCACTGTTGGAGAAGACAGCATATGTTCTGGGTCCATTTGAGGAGTTGACGTGAAAAGTCAGCTCTTCAGATGCCATGGCAGCAGACGTGATTCCTGCAATCACTGCGCTGCTGAGATTTCTATCTAGAGAGACCGATGAAGACTATCGCATCAAAACTATGAAGGGAACGTTAGCTGCAGCTGTCAAGAAGCGATTTGCCGGTGTGGAAGGAAACTCTCTCTACAGCGTCGCAACTTTAATCGATGTGAGGTAAGCCTACCGGTACTAAATATGACTTCACCTAAATTACTTTGCAGGGATATGTTGCGCGTACACTCATTCCCACGCAATACTTATTAATTATTATTCATCAATCTGAATGTGAGCTACGCTTAATCTCATGTCAAGTTCGGACATGACGTACACACAATTCCAAGTCACGGGCTTGGAGCGCAGCGCAGTATTCCTGTCAGAGAATTAATTTATGAGTTATATTCGGAACGTAGTAGCCTATATTGGAACGAAACCATTCCTACGCATTTACCGCGTTGACTGGTCATATAGAAACTTTGTTATAAGTGCAACAGTGCGTGCAGGGGTCCATTTTCTCCAGGAGAAAAATAAGTGTTGTGTGAAATCATTTGGCATTGTTGCACTTTTTTGCCTTCCATTGATGCTGCCTGGATTTGCACGTCACAGGGCTAGAAAAAAAAGTGGTTTTGGGCATATTATGAACTTTCGCAAATAAATGTATTTGCGTGTGATATTTAATTAATATTTGTTGCATATACCAACACCAGTTCAGTCTTATGCTGAAATTAGAGAAATACAGTTTCATAAATCACACATAAGCTCTGTTGTAAGATGACTCCTGCGCTCAAACCTGAGCTGGTTTGTTTGATAAATGTTAAATGTTTTCTCTGTTTAGGTATAAAGGTGTTTTTTTCTCAAACACCAACACTGCTGCGAATGCCAAGGATATGTTGATACTTGAGCTGCGGAAGCCGACTGCAGAAGAGGACAAGCAGGAAGGTCACAAACAGCATGAACCACCTACCAGAAAACCACGCTTGGACCAGGCCAGCAGCAGTTTAGACAGTATATTTGAGGAAAATGCGAATGAACAAGCATTATCAGCACTGACTCCAGCTGCTGGAGGATTTACTGCACAATTAGAGACCTACCTTGGAGAAGCCCCCCTGGCCTGAGAGGACAAACCATTGCAATACTGGGAGGTTAACAAAGTGCGGTTCCCTTCTCTGGCAAAAATAGCATGCAGATACCTCTCAGCACCGTGCAGTAGCGTTGACAGTGAACGCCTGTTTAGCTCAGTGTCACATATTGTGAATGAAAGCAGAAACAGGCTAACACCTGATCACGCAGAGATGATTCTGTTCATCAAAAAAAATCTGTATCTCACTTTCCCAAAGTGAGAGGCAGCCTAGTTGATAGCGTAGTTCAGAGTCTGCAACATTGTGTGTTGATATTCATTAGACAGCATTGTGTGTTGATTTGTTTAATTGAAACATGGAAGTAGTGCAACATAGCTTAAGTATTAGTTTGTGTACTTGAAATCAGTAGTAATGGTTCTGCTTACTGTTGTTAAGCTGGCTGTGTTAACAGCACATTTCATTTCTTTTATCTGCTTTTATTTACATTCTGTGTATTTTTGGGTTGTAATTGCTTTCTGTCAAATTATTTGATATGTTGCCTTATTATAGGCTTATTATAATCTGGAAAGGAGAAAATAAAACATACCTCCCAATTTATTGCACTTTCATTTAAACCCAAATTAAAGAAATATCGGTATCGGTACTCGGTATCGGCAAGTCCACCAAAAAAATACTCATACTCGTATCGGTTTGTAAAAAATGGTATCGGTGCATCCCTACTGAATGCAAATGCACACCACACTTTTCAGATTTTTATTTGCTTAAAATTTTGAAAACCATGCATCATTTTCGTACCACTTCACAATTATGTGCTACTTTGTGTTGGTCTATCACAGAAAATCTCAATAAAAAACATTTAAGTTTTTGGTTGTGTCAAAATGTGTAAAAGTTCAAGGGGTATGAATACTTTTTCAAGGCACTGTATATGAACAGCAATGTAAACGGCATAACGAGCTTCACAAAAAGCAAAAGTACACCCTTTAACATATCTAGGACTTAAAGTATGGCATATACCAGTTCTCAGATTACATCATTAAACTTCAATGTCTTATTAAGTGAAACATTTACAGGAGCCACTGCTGATATCAATTGCACAGATGCTCATCTGTTTGTTGTTGGGCATGAACTGCATAGGTTCAGAATGACATTTAGGTTTAGGACTACTCATATTGTGCAGAAATGATAAATCATAAGGATAAATTCATAAGGATTAGAAGATTATAAGGAAACATGATTAGAAAAGACATCAATAGAAGTCATCTTTGTAAATGCACAACACATTATACACACAAATATACTAATTCAACAGTAAACAGCAGTTATTACAAGGCCTTTTGTATACATTAACTGTTTGTTTACCATTGGCAGGCAGGGAAGATTAGGATTCCTAAATTAATTTTAGAAAAAGCAAGAGTAAGCATAGGACAAAGTTTTATTCCACAGCTTTATGTGCAATCATCTAACAACTAAAACAATGAGCCAGAGAGCTTTAAAGCGACACAGTTATAGAGATTGTACTAATGATTTTAATACACTGTTTTATTTTAACTACTTAAAGATTACAAGCAAAAAAACGTAAATATTGATAACTAACAGATATAACAATTTTGTTGAAAAGTTATAACATGTTTGTCAAAATATTTCAGTATAATGTCATGCTTTAAATTTTAAATTCCAAAACAAAAAAGCGAATTTCAAAATTCACTTTGGTCTATGGCAAACTCCATCTTCATCTTCCCAGAGACTTGCACCATATTTTTGCAGCTTGATATTTTGATCCTTCGTCACAATGAAGGATCTGTCACTGGGAACATGAAAGTTGACGCAGATTGTGTTGCAGCACACTTTGCTGTCATTTTTGTGTTCCACAAAGACACTTGCAAACAGCTCCCCTTCTCCGGCAAAGTTAATGGTATCATGTGGAGGAAGACGGCTGTAGCGTATCCTGCTGTCATGCTTAAAAACTGTTGCACCTTCAAATGAAACACCTGACTTCTCCTTAAGCTCTGCCTTCATGCTACAAGTAATTTCTTCAACTCTCATCTTTTCTACGTGGTAGTAGATTCTCAAGTACTTATCGGTAGCATTTGCTACATGAGTGTTGCTACGTGACTCTGATGATCCCATGCCTGGAATTAAATAAATCAGAAATGATAATTAATGTTAAGCAATGTTCTTTTGGGTAAATCCCAGAATATGGCTTTGAATTTTAAATGTCTTAACTGAGAATACATTTTCCATAATAAGTGTCATGTTTTGGGGATGGAGCAGACGCAAGTCGCAGGAAGGTTTTCTTTTTTTTCATGTTTATTGTGCAGAAATGGAGGGAAGGGAATCAGGAGGGGTCAGGCAGACAAACAGGCACACAAGACAGAGACGCAGAGACAGGCTAACACTTTGACTAAACAAAACCCTATGACTACTTTAGAGACAGGAACAGGAACCAGGCAGGAAACAGGGACCGAAGCTACAGGGAACCCGGATCAGCACAGGGAACAGGAACAACCACGGGGACTGGAACCAGAACTAGAGACAGACAGGAACAGATCAGGGAAACATTAACTAATCTAACCTAACTCTAAACCTAAACGAATGGCTAAGACTAAGGTTAACTATGCTAATGCTAAAGGGGAAAGGTCAACCGGAAGTGGCTATGGCTAATGCTAACGCTAACGGCTAACGCTACAACCTAAGACTACTCTGACTACTAACAAACTAACAGACACTGACAAAGCGCACAGGACAAAGACAAACTTAACCAGGACTTCAGGCAGCCGGCGGGCAGGGGGCTTGACCATGGGTATTGTGGAGACATGGGTATTGTGAGGGTGCACGGACAAAGACTAGATCGCATAACAGAACATATATAGGGAAACCAACAATGAAACTAAACAAGATAATCAAGGGACAACCAATGAACACACAAGAACTTAACAAATGGGAGGAATTAACTCAACAAGCCAAATTACAAAGACTAACGAGACAATCATGCAACAGCTGTGAACCAGGAACCCGGGGAAACACTATGTACAGTCTCTCTGGCGGCCTCTGCCGGGGCCAACTGTCCTGGGGGGGAACTGACAATAAGAAGGTTGTATCCCATTGACAGGACATATGAGATACTAATAGCAGGTATGGCTTGGTTTATTTTACATTTCTATCGGAGTCTAATAAATGTCACAAACGTCACAGTCCAGCTGAAGGTCAGTACCTCTCCCCGACATCCGATCAGAATACATCAGCTAATAACTTTATTCATAATCTAATATGGGTTAGTATCAAGCAATCATCAACTTTTAATATGATATTCACAGATATTTATTTAATTGTAATACAGTTTACTTACCTACTGCTTTGAAGAATTTGTCCTTTACAACCCCCGCTTTGGTCCCTCCAATGAGTAAAACCTTCAAGTCCCTGTAGAGTAGTCAGATACAAATGGATTAATTAGGTCCCAGCTTGTTATCCCTATGGTCACAATTGCTGGATCACTGAGATGACAGCAAAACATGAGGAAACTCCAGAAATGCAAAGGTACACAGTGAAGAAATCAAACTGAGCTCAATTCAAACACAACATCCAAACTTAAGGGGATTACATGCTAGCACTAGCATGGACAAAGTGACTCTTACAACAGAGCACTAACACTGTGTTAGTAGAATGCAAATGGCTAATACTCCCGAGATGGCCACCTCTGAGCAAGAGAAGAAATCAAAGCTGAAAAGAATGTGTGACAGGGGGACCATGACACCCACCAGGAATCATAATTGCATAAAATATTTTTATGAAGAGAATTATTGAGAAAGCACAAACAACACTTTGGTCGGACAAAAATAGAGCAATGAGCAAAAAAAATCTGTCTGATATGATTGTGAAAATGTAGCAAATCACAATTGTTTCAATCTCGACATTGAAATAAAAAATTTGACTTAAAGGACTTTAGTGAAAGACCTTTCAAATCTTAAGAAAATTACAAACATGCTAAAATTAAAAATGACAAACTAAAAAATAAGACAAAAACCCCACTTGTGTTATCATAGCAATCATAACAAAAGGCAACCATGTAAAATACAGTAATAGAAATGGTTTATAATAAAAATGGAATTTTCATGCTATGGTGTGTCCTACTCATCAGCCTGATTTACCTTGACGTGTGCAGGAGCGCTTCTTGAAGTTGCTGAAGTTAGGTAAATGGCAAATAAACAGTGAACAAAAGCATATATATATATGTACTTACAAGCATAGTCCCACCCCCTTTCCCATTTCACAATAATTTCTGGTTTGTCCAGTTCCTGATACACTAAAACTTTAAATAAAATATAAATGTAATATACTCTCTCTCTTAAGGATTGCACATCGCTGATGATCAAAATAAGAGAATGTAATACTACTGTTAGGGTTAATTTCGTTATTTCACATTGTGTGCTTTCACATTCATATTACAGTTCACATATTGCACACTGTACATATTGCTGTATAATATGGTCCTATTTATTTTTATTTTTGTGTTCACATTTAGGATCCTATCCAATTTCATTGTACTCTGTGCAATGATGATAAAGGCTTATCTTGAAAAAGAGGTTGTGGGTTCAGGTCATGTGGCATCTCTCCCCCAGCACTGCCACTATTACTGTTATTATTTTAAAAATGTTGCTCAGCCTAATTTACCTTGACACCTGCAGGAACTACCCTTGACAGTAGTCACTAAAGGCACACGGACCACGGAAATACATTTGGGTGTCTTTGGATTTTCCCCCCTCATTGTTTATGAAGAATCTTTAAAGGGACAGATTTGAGAACAAAAAAATGAGGAAATACTGACGGTTACTGTCATAACATGTCTGCTTATTACTTATCACATGGGCTGGATCTTGTCCAGGATCTTAGGAATTTTCACTTGAAAAACAGAATTTTCTGTACTATTCTGAAATGCTAAAACATGACTTGAAACTAGGTTTTAAAAAGAAAAATGTTTCTGCCCATGTGTCTAGTCCTGTCTAGGTTCTTGTCCCTGTTTGTGCTCCTGAGCCTGCCCTTGTCCTGGATCCTGTCCCGACGTGCGCTCTCTGTCCGCTGCTGAAAGTGTACTCAGTTGTGTAAGACAATTGTAACGTGAGATTATGAAATGACAACAATAACATGCTGTACAAATTAACTAATTTATGGTCACGTTTTTAGGAAATGCACGCAGTGAATCAGACAGCATAGTTTCTGTAGCATTTCTTAGAGACCCCTATAGGTCAAAACACCTTTTCCTTTCCCAATTTCCTAATTATCCGATAGTTATGATCACACCTTTCTTACATTTTCTGAAATCTGCTGCTTTCTACGACTTACGGATCAAGCTGCACAATTAGTTTTAGCGCAGAGCACTTTGTGCTTGGACCCATAACAAGAAACAGAACGATTACAAAAGGGGTCCATAAGTACTTTGTGCTTGGACCCCTAATTAGAATACCTTTAGTTGAAATGTTGAGATAATTATAGTGTTGTTGTTTGAAATGTTGAGACAGAACTATAAGCGGCAAGAGAGCCATAAATGTGAGATCAAAAGCCTAAATTGTGTGAGCGCTGTTATGTGAACCATTGTTATGAGATTGTTATTTGAATGACAAGTTGGTAAATCATTATTTTGAGCTTTCTAAAAGGCTTCTGTAGCGCCTGCCTGGATTGGCTGTGGTAACCTTGTTGGTTTGACTTTAGATGTGCAATCTTGTGCAAGTCTTGGGCCAGTATATCTAGATTCGGAACGGAGGTGGGGTGTAGGTGGCAGCATGCACAGAAGACACAAGGCAGTTAACAATTATCAGATTTTAATTCCTATTTAATTCCTATTTAACCAACTGACCCTATTTAGAGCTATGTTAGGTTTAGTTATGGTATATAGATAAATTTAGAATGAATAGCTAATTACGTTAAGATTAAATTGTAATTGGACTTAGATTAGATTTAGAAATGTTTAGATTTAGGTTCATCAGTTACAATTTGTTTGTTGATTACCCTTCTTAGTTCGACTCCACTCGGATGAAGAAAAGATAAGTATGCAACAATAAAACAATTGAAATACAACTCCAGATACATAAACTGCGTAAAACAATTTAACAGTCCCGAGTTCACAGTCCTACCACAAATCCGGTAGTCAAATGAATATGAATTGTCAGCAGAATCAGTTTAGTTTCTTGGTTGGCTCGCCATCGACATCCAATGCTCCAGGAATTCACCCTTCAAAGTTTCGGTTCCCTCTAAAAGGCCTCTTTTGAAAATGTGCTCACGCGGTTGCTCACGGGCCTCACATGTGACTAGTAGCAGGAAAAGAAAAAAAAAGGAAGTTCACAACCAATGTTGTCTTGCTCTCTTGATATTTCTTTAATCTATTAGCGTATCTCCAAAAGAATTCGCTTTTTTAATCCAGCTTGTTCACCGACCGAGAAAGCTACGTGGCAAGGTGGCAAGATGGAAAACAAGAAAGACAAGAAAGTCAAGCTTGCCGTGCACTCATTGAAAAATGGAAAATCGCCTGGACTGGACCAAGTCATAGCGGAGGCCATCAAGGCCGGAGGAGACATCCTCCTTTCTCGACTTCATGGACTTATTAGGTTGATATGGAAGACAGATGCGGTACCGAAGAGATAGAAGCAGGCGATCATCATCGCGATTCACAAGAAAGGCGACAACCGTGAATGTAAAAATTACCGCGGTATAAGCCTCCTCTCCATGGTCGGGCAGGGTCTTCATGAAAATCATCCAATCTCGTCTCCAGAAGCATTGTGAGCAGTCCAGCAGAGAAGAGCAAGCTGGCTTCCGACCAGGCCGAGGATGCTGCGATCAGATCTTTGCCCTTCGCCAACTGGTTGAACAACGGCTTCGATGTGGGCAGCGGACGGTGATCATCTTCATCGACTCCACTGGTTCTGCCCATTCTTCTTTATGGATCCGAGACCTGGGTTATCCTCAAGCACGACCTTAACAAACTTGAGGTCTTCCAAATACGCTGCTTGTACCAGATTCTCTGAATATCCCTTCGCAGCCACCTCAGCAACGACGTGATCCACAGCCAATGCCACCACCAACCCTCAATATAAGAACAAATACAAAAGCGGCGACTACGATGGTTTGGCCACGTCTGTCGCATGAATGACCGTCGACTGCCGCATCGTCTGTTGCTGCAGCAGCGTCCCGCCCACTGGAGAATTAGGCGTGACGCTCCCAAGAAAAGATTAAACAAATCGAAGATGACCTCAAATTTCCTCGTCTGGACATTGAGCAAGCCAAGGCCGAAGCCATGGACCGTACAGCCTGGAAGCGCATCGTTAGTCAAGTCGGAACTCCCGTGGCACCCACAGCGGCATATTGGCTACGTGGACGACCTCCCCCGCCGATTGTCTGCTAGGGACCAAAGAAGAAGATACAGAAGATGGCCTCTAAGCTCCAGTTTATTCCACCCCTTTAGAAGCAAGGAGATGTCTGGCAGCTCTTGGTGCAAAGTTGGAGATGGTTTCTCCAACCATCATCTCCAGGTGAGTGATTACTCCTGCTAGGGTTGGATCAGCTCTTTGCTTTTCAGCTATCTCCTCCCTGGTAAACTCTGGAAGGATAGCGTTTCCTGGCAGAAGCGTAACATCATTAGGCTCTTCAGGAATGGCATGAGCATTTAATGCAAGGGATTCTACCGCGTCATGGCAATATGCTTCTCACAAATAGCTCTTACCAGTTCTCGGTCAGAACGCTCATAGTTTGACTCACTTTGATGGTACTATGTGAATTGTCTAATGTGCTCACACTCTCTCTGTGAAATGGGATCGTCAATTAATCCACCATGTGGTCTCCTTGACAGTCCATCTGCATCCAGATTTTGCTTTCAGGCCCTGTACTGTAAATTGAATGAAAAGTTTGAAATCGCAGAGAGCCATCTATAGCTGACAGCATCCAGCTTCGCAGAGGTCAGATGTATGTTAGCGGGTTACTGTCTGTCACTACAGTAAAAGTGTTCCTGTAGAGGTAATCACTAAACTTATCTACTACTGCCCACTTCAGTGCAAAAAACTCTAATTTGTGAGCTGGATACCTGGATTCACTGTGGGTGAGACCCCTGCTTGCAAAGGCAATGACTCTCTTCTGTCCATCCTGATCCTGGTACAGAGCAGCACCTAGACCAGTAGTGCTTCAATTTGTGTGGAGGATGTAGGGAAGTTTAGGGTTAGCAAACACAAGCACTGGTGCTGTGGTAAGTTTTTCAATAATGGTTTCGAATGCTTGCTGGCACTAAGCCGTCTAGCGACTCTGAAAAGGCTCTTTGGGGTTCAAATATTTTTTGTCTTCGTCTAATTTCTTTACTCCTCTTCTTTGTGGAGGAAATCCAGAAGTCAGGTCATTTAAAGGCTTCACCAGCTTGGAATAATCTTTAACAAATCTCCTGTAATATCCAGAAAACCCTAAAAATGATTGGAGCTCTCTAAGATTTTGGGGTCTTGATCAAGTTTTCAAAGCGACTATTTTATCCGGATCAGTTGTAACACCGTCCTGGGAAACAATATGGCCATGGTAGCGAACTTCAGTCTTAATTTTTCTGGTGACAATTTTAATCCGTAGTCCTTCAGTCAACTCAATACTTTCAGCAGCCTGTGCTCAGAGACTTCTTCCAGAGACTTGGAGAAGATGATCAAGTCATCGGGGAAAACAAGAACCTCCTTCAAATTCATTTCCCCATGCACTTCTCCATTACCTGCTGAAAGGTACTGGGAGCATTCGTGACACCCTGGGGCAAACGATTGAATTCCCAAAAGCCAAGGGGGCAGACAAATGCAGTCTTGGCCTTATCTGTTTCATCCATTTCAATTTGGTAATAGCCAGACTTAATATCAAGTACAGAAAACCATTTAGATCCTGTAAGAGTAGCAAATGATTCCCTCACATTGGGAAGTGTATAAGCATCCTTTACAGTCTGGAGATTCAACTTATGGTAATCAATACACAGTCTTATGTCTCCATTCTTCTTCTGCACCACTACAAATCCGGTAGTTAAATGAATATGAGTTGTCAGCACAAGAATCAGTTCAGTTTCTTGGTTGGCTCCCCATCGACACCCAGTGCTCCAGGAATTCACCCTTCAAAGTTTTGGTTCCCTCTAAAATGACCTGGCCTGTGGTGAAAATGTGCTCACGCGGTTGCTCATGGGCCTCACGCATGACTAACAGCAGGGAAAGAAAAAAAAAGTTCAGCAATCATGGAAGTGAACACGAAAGTTCAAACAACGAGACCTAATGAGCGGCGGCGCGTCCAATCGCATAACTCCTAGTCCTGAATATAAGCAGTAACACTGGCCTTCTTCTCTGCCATTACAGCCGTTCCGATTTTGCCCGCCTCCTCCCCTCCACCACCTCCGGCTTCCCGCCTTGGTCCGGGGCAGGCTCCTTGGCCTTCCTGCCTGGTCTCCCAGCCAGATCTGCCGGCTTCAGAGACGAAGGAACCAACGACCAAGCGACGGGATTCCTCCAAACTATCACATACACACTAAAAGACAGCTTGTTTTTTCTTCAATAAAATGTATTCTTATCTTCCTAATCTGAATGGTCTCCTTGGTTGATATTTCTTTAACCTATTAGCGTATCTCCAAAAGAATTCGCTTTTTTAATCCAGCTTGTCCACCGTCCGAGAAAGCTACGTGACTACGTTTTTTTCTTTTTTTAGGCTAGAAGGAAAACCGGAATATTCCAGTTCTCCACTGATGTATGGAACTCCAGTGTTCAAAATTAATTAAATAAATAAATAAATAGGACATAATGAATTAAATAACTATATGAATAAATAAGAGACAGATATGTAATATGAGAATGTATGGAAGCGTATTGAGCAGAGTATTTGAGGGGGGGTTAGGGTTAGATCTGCAATAAACTACATTTCATCATTTTAGAATAGCCCTACTTCCACATTTACATTGGTGAAAGTAACTCAAATGTAACGCAATATCAAATGTAATACAAGTGAAAGTCCTACAGTAAATTTTTTACTTAAGTTAAAGTAGTGAAGTACTTGTTTTAAAAAATACTTAAGTATTAAAAGTACATCTTGTTTCACCGCATTGCTGCATTATTGCCACAACACTTAATGCCTCTGACTAGCTTGTAGAAGCTGCAGAATAAGGAATTGGTAGAATGTTACAGAATGAAACACAGTTTAAACTGATAAAGAAAACCAGTCATTAGTTTATTTTATTAATTAATTGTAAGACTACACACCAAACAGGAGGACAGTGCAATAGCTGTAAATGGAGCCTGTTCAGAACATAAAATCAACATTCCAACCTGCTTAAAACCCAGTTTTACACCTCTAGCTTCATGACTTTCCAACAGAAACAATGTTTTAATCAAGACAGCAAACAGCAGACCTGTCTGAACTTGATTTTATAGTTCCAGTCTACAAGAGTGACGTAACCCTACTGATTACTGATAGACTGTCACCTGCCAAACAACCAATCACGTTTTAGAAAAGGGGAAATAACATCCACTTTATCCATAAATTTCAAAGTAACGAGAACCTTGATAGAAATGTAGTGAAGTAAAAAGTACAGTATTTGTCTTACAAACGTAGTGAAGTGGAAGTCATAAGTTTCCAAATAAAATACTATTCAAGTGAAGTACAGATAATCAAAAACTCTACTTAAGTACAGTACTCAAGTAAATTTACTTAGTTACTGTCCGCCTCTGCGTGTAACGCATTGCAATTCAGAGACAATAATGCAACCAGCAGAGGTGGGAGGAAGTCATTGTTTTTCCACTAAAGTATTTAATTTTAAGTACCCAAATATGGCCTCTTTATTTTATCCCATATCGGCCAATAAGTTATCAGTCCGATATATATTGTATGTCCTTATTAAAAAGTTATGATTAGGACAAAATGTGTAACTTGTGAAATTTTGATATTCAACCATGCCCATTTTATTGATGTATAGTTTTTATAGACCTGATATATTTATCTTTCAATGTGTAAATAAGAAGTTTAAATAGAGTAACTTTCCTGTCTCCATTTTAAAGTAGTAAACAAGGTGTAGTAAATTAATTCTATCATTTAATTAAAAAAGGGATTTAGCTGCATTCAACATGGTGTGTCAGCCAAAACAACACTTGATCTTTTAGAAGAGTTTATTAGATGCAATACAGATTGTCAGTCTCATGTTTAGAATATATACATATATGCATTTGTGTGTGTGTTAAATCCACAGAGCACAGTTGGTGCAGCCATTGTAGGTATAACAATTTAATCTACCAGAAGCCAACCTCACCTTATAGCTATATATGAACAGCAATGTAAACAGCATAACGAGCTTCACAAAGAGCAAAAGTACACCCTTTAACATGACTAGGACTTAAAGTATGGCATATACCAGTTCTCAGATTATATCATTAAACTTCAATGTCTCATCAAGTGAAACATGTACAGGAGTCACTGCTGATATCAATGGCACAGATGCTCATCTGTTTGTTGTAGGGCATAAAATGCGAGCAGGATAGGTTCAGAATGACATTTAGGTTTAGGACTACTCATATCGTGCAGAAATAATAAATCATAAGGATAATAAATTCATAGGGATTAGACGTTTATAAGGAAACATGATTAGAAGAGACATGAATAGAAATCCTCATAAAGCAACTATGTAAATGCACAACACATTATACACACAAATACACTAATTTAAAAGTAAACAGCAGTTTACTGGCCTTTTGTACACATTAACTGTTTATTTACCATTGGCAGACAGGGAAGATTAGGATTCCTAAATTAATTTTAGAAAAAGCAAGAGTAAGCATGTTACAAAGTTTTATTTCACAGCTTTGTGTGCAATCATCTAAAACTAAAACAATGAGCCAGAGAGCTTTAAAGTGATACAATTATAGAGATTGTACTAATGATTTTAATACAGTTTTATTTTAACGACTTAATTAAAGATTACTATCAAAAAATCTTAAATATTGATAAGTCACAGATATAATAATTCTGTTGAAAAGTTATAAAATGTTTGTCAAAATATTTCACCATAATGTCATACTTCAAATTTTTAATTCCAAAACAAAAAAGTTAATTTCAAACTTCACTTTGGTTTATGGTTAACTCCATCTTCATCTTCCCAGTATCCTGCACCATATTTCTGAAGCTTAATATTTTCATCCTCTGTCACAATGAAGGATCTGTCATTGGGAACATGAAAGTTGTAGCAGATTATGTTGCAGCACACTTTGCCGTCATTTCTGTCTTCCACAAGTACACTTGCAAACAGCTCCCCTTCTCCGGCAAAGTTAGTGGTATCATGTGGAGGAAGACGGATGTAGCGTATCCTGCTGTCATGCTTAAAAACTGTTCCACCGTCGAATGAAACACTTGACTCCCTCCGAAGCTCTGCCTTCACGCTACAAGTAATTTCTTCAACTCTCATCTTTTCTACCTCGTAGTAGATTCTCAAGTACTTATCTGTAGCATTTGCTACATGAGTGTTTGAGTGTGATGATCCCATGCCTGGAATTAAATAAATCAGAAATAAAATGTATTTTAAATGTCTTAACTTAGAATACATTTTCCTTAATAAGAAAGTGGTGTCCCATTGACAGGACATTCATTCATTCATTTTCTGAACCGCTTTATCCCAACTGGGATTGCGGGGGGACCGGAGCCAATCCCGGAAACCAACGGGCAAGGCAGGGACCAAAACTGGGCAGGCGCTTGACAGGCCATGTGAGATACTAATAGCAGGTATGGCTGGGTTTATTTTACATTTCTATCTGAGACTAATAAATGTCACAAACGTCACTGTCCAGCTGAAGGTCAGTGACTCTCCCCAACATCCAATCAGAATACATCAGCTAATAACTTTATTCATAATCTAATATGGGCTAGTATCAAGCAATCATCAACTTTTAATATATTCACAGAAATTTATTTAATTAATTGTAATACAGTTTACTTACCTGCTGCTTTGAAGAATTTGTCCTTTACAACCCTCCAGTGAGTAAAACCTTCAAGTCCCTGTAGAGTAGTCAGAAACAAATGGATTAATTAGGTCCCAGCTTGTTGTCTCTATGGTCACAGTTGCTGGATCACTGAGATGACAGCAAAACACAAGAAAACTCCAGAAATGCAAAGGTACACAGTGAAGAAATCAAACTGAGCTCAATTCAAACACAACATCCAAACTTAAGGGGATTACATGCTAGCACTAGCATGGACAAAGTGACTCTTACAACAGAGCACTAACACTGTGTTATCAGAATGCAAATGGCTAATACTCCTAAGATGGCCACCTCTGAGCAAGAGAAGAAATCAAAGCTGAAAAGAATGGATGACAGGGAGGACCATGACACCCACCAGTGAGAAAGCACAAGCAACACTTTGATCAGTCAAAAATAGAGCAATGAGCAAAAAAAATCTCAGTCTGATACGATTGTGAAAATGTAGCAAATCACAGTTGTTTCGATCTTGACACTGAAACCAGAAATTTGACTTGAAGTACTTTAGTGGAAGACCTTTCAAACCTTAAGGAAATTACAAACACGCTAAAATTAAAAATTACAAGCTAAAAAACAAGAAAAAACCCTTGTTATCATAGCAATCATAACAAAAGGCAACCATGTAAAATACAGTAATAGAAATTGTTTAAAAATAGAATGCCATGGTCTATCCTACTCATCAGCCTGATTTACCTTGACGTGTGCAGGAGCACTTCTTGAAATTGCTGAAGTTAGGTAAATGACAAATAAACAGTGAACAAAAGCATATATATATATGTACTCATATTCTTAGTCCCGCCCCCTTTCCCATTTCACAATAATTTCTGGTTTGTCCTGTTCATGACACTCTAAAACTTTAAAATAAAAATGTAAATGTAATATGCTTTCTCTCTTAAGGATTGCACATCGCTGATGATCAAAATAAGAGAATGTAATAGTTCTGTTATGGTTAATGTCTTTATTTCACATTGTGTGCTGTACCATGTGTTCACATATGGCAAATAATTACTTTCACATATACATTCATACCACAGTTCACATATTGCACATTGTACATATTGCTGTATAATATGGTCTAC
Source organism: Distichodus sexfasciatus (assembly GCA_032718565.1). Classification (NCBI taxonomy): domain Eukaryota; kingdom Metazoa; phylum Chordata; class Actinopteri; order Characiformes; family Distichodontidae; genus Distichodus; species Distichodus sexfasciatus. The sequence goes on from JAVGVS010000143.1 coordinate 351,031, forward strand.
TTCATTTTTATTTTTGTGTTCACATTTAGGATCCTATCCAATTGTGCCCCAGCAGGCCCAAACTCATGGAATCCACGTGGAAAAGACAGGTTATTTAGGCATAAAAGGCAAGTTGAATTCACGAGGATGTTGACACATGGAATCCACCACGTGCTTTCACCACGTGGAAAAGACAAAAAAGACAGGTTATTTAGGCGTAAAAGGCAAGTTGAATTCACGTGGGTGTTGGCCCGTGGAAAATATGTGTTGTGTCAACGTAAATTCCGCAAAGTTCAAAATGTCTACAACATCCTGTGTAAAGCAGACACAAATCACAGAAAAGTTGAAGTGTAATAACATGTTTAGTAATATTTCAAAACAAACAATACAAAATGCACATAAAAACTGGCTGTAGTGCATGATACTGACATAACTTATAAAAATGTTAATACTAAAAGACTAATGAAACAAACAAAACAGCTAAGACAAGATAAACAACTGTCTAAAACAGCAAAATAGACAAAATTACAATAAGATTATTCACACTGTGCCCCGCCTTTCTTACCTCTTAGGTGCATTCCTCAACCGGTTGGCAATGAAGCTGAGGGCATAGGCTTCTGTAACATCATTGGCCTTTACTACACTGCCTGTCAATCAAAGGACAAAAATGTTTAGTATAATTCAGATGCATGGACTTCAATTTAACAATCATTGTGTTCATATAAAAAAGACACGACCACATAAGACACTGTTCAATTACTCACCAGTTATTATTTTGCACAGTGCTGTCTTTTCAAATTATGTTTTATCCCCTCGTGATCCCTTCATGTTTAGTTGACACATAAGTAAATTGGTAAAGAATCTAGAAGAAAATGAACTGAACTGGCAGTCTTACATCAATTCAATGCATTAGATAATGGTGAATAAATATTCTACAATAAACCATCTATACCATAGTGACAGAATTAATCCACATACCACCAGGTACCTATTTTCAACAGCTGATATGATTTGCTGATCTTCATAGAGTAAAAATGAGATTTTTGTCTTACCCATCTCTCTCTTTTTTTTTCATCTCGGAACTGATTTTCAAAGTTATACAAGGCATCAAGGCTGTCCATCTGGGACCACCAATCCTGGATTTGAACCTGCAACATTCTGTTCCTACCGTTACACCAATAACTGCCCCAAGTAGTGCTTGAGGACGGTACTGTGCTCATGAGTACCTCAGTGTTAACTTTACCGGTCTGGCATTCGAACCAGCGACCTTCTGATCACAGGGCAAACACTCTACCATTAGGCCTCCAACTGACCCCTCACAAGCAACATAAAAAACAAATATACTATGAAAACTTCACACACTGCAGTTCAATCTCCACAAAGTCTGTCTTTCTCTAATCATGAGTATTTACCTGTTACTTTCCCTCTCTAACAACCGGTGGTCCCTGCTTAAGTTAGACACAGAGTATGGAGAAGACTGACGTCTCCTGTGACCTGTTCTTGAGGATGACCGTGATGACTGGTAAACTCTTCGTGAAAATGACCGCGATTCCTGGTGACATCTAACTGAAGGTGAATGAGATGCCCAATTGCTTCTATGCGATGGTGAATGGGATGTCTGGTGACCTCTATGCAACGGTATACAGGGTGTCCGGTGACCTCTATGTGACGGTGAACGGGATGTCTGGAAACCTCTATGCGACGGTGAAGGGGATGTCCGGTGACCTCTATGAGATGGTGAACGGGATGTTTGGTGACCTCTATGTGATGGTGAACGGGCTGTCTGGTGACCTCCATGCGACGGTGAACGGGCTGTCTGGTGACCTCCACGCAACGGTGAACAGGATGTCCAGTGACCTCTATGCGATGGTGAATGGGATGCCCGGTGAACTCTATGCGTCACAATATACACAATTTTACTAAGTGGAAAATCTAAACCTTACAATTTTCTCACACTTTTCATTAGAACCATCCACAAAATGCTGATTTCATACCTTAAAGTTGTTTGTGTTTCCATGACCGATTTAGAGTCCTCAGAGTTCGAAGAAAGGATGGGCTTTGCTCTGGACTTACCAGGTGGAGGCTTTGGCACGTCTGGGACTTCTGGCAAAGGAGTACTGCTACTCCTTTCTGGAGTTTGATTTCCAAGACGTTCTGTAATATTGTACATACAGTGTATAATTACTCCATGTTTAAACAAAACATAGCAAGTCAAACCTTTGGAAACATCAACAGTTACACGTTTTATTATGAAGTGTTCTGATATACCATTACTAATGAGGTCGCTGTCATATACATAATCATTTTTGAGTTTTCGCTTAGCCTGGCTCTTCTTAGGAACCTCTTCATCACTATTGTCAACAGCCGTGGTTAGATTATACTCTTCACACTCTTCCATATTGACTGAAAAGTAAGAAGGAAACAATTTCAATGTCTTCTTCATTGCTTTCACTTAATGTACATAAAATTCACTTACCAGATGAATATTTTATCTTTATAAGCTTAAATTTTCTCCATTTTCCAGGGGTTCAGCGCACCTCTTGTGTAAAACACTAGCATTGGTGACCGCTGGCCAAAACACATTTTTGTCCTTGATCCAGTTTAATGGAACAACACCCTCTTCTTTGCGGGAATTCTCCATCCAGACAGCCCTTGCCCATTTCTTTCTTCCCATGCTATGGACAGAAATCAAATTTACAGTAAAATTTTAATAACAGTTTCTTATTGGTGATGGTTCAAACAAACATAAAGCTCTCTTGCCGACATAAATTGGTTAGAAAAACATTAAGACATTTTCTACTTCTAAATTCTTGCCTAGAATAAATTTGGACAAAAAGGAATATCAGCAGTTACCATTTCAATAGTGTTCATCACCATGTAACAGCGGCAGCAACACGTCCACTCCGATACGGAAGACAGACCACCTTTGGCATCAACTGCGTTATGCAAAAATATTTTCTTTTTCTTCTTGTGTTTTCATGAAGGTAAACAATGTTGAACATACTCGATCTGCAAGGATGGCTGAAAAAATCCTCAGTGTCTTCTTGTCTTACTATGTCACAAACATAGCATCCATCATCTCTTTTTTCTTGAATGAAAGCAAAGTCACCACTCTCCTTGTTGAGATGAACCTGAAGTGTGTATTTTGATGATGACAAGAGTCACCTACTTCTTCAGCCTCAGCTAGCCTTTTTGCCACCTGTGCTATTGGGTTTTGGGAATTCTTAACCAATTTCTTAATACTCTGCAAATGGTTTTCGAATTAAAACCCGCATATGTCATTCAATGAGCAGCTGTGATTTTCTACATCATCTGCTAAATGGATTAATGAATATTCATTGTAGACAATGAAGCTTTCTACGTAAATTTATCTGCTACTCTTCACAGAGTAATTTAGAAGTTCATCTGCATGCCTCAAGAAATGATTACACTTTGTACTGTCTTTGTCCAAAAGGACTGACATAGCCACAGTTAGTGTTAGCAAGTGCTTGTAGGTGTTTTTTGGAAGTACATTCCTCAGAACAACAGGACCTGTATACAAGAGAAATTGCCGGAATTCAGTGGCCTTCCATCCGACCAGTTCGTCCAATGATCGTGGCTGCCTTGCAAACTCAAAAGGCACCTTTTGTGATAAATCCTTCAGATTCTTAGATATAACGTCAAGTAGCTGTTTGGACAACTAACAACATCTAGGCCCATTTTTCAAAAACAACAGAACTCTTCTCACCACTCCAAGGCAGACCAAGTGCATGTAGTCCAAGGGAAATCCTTTTATGCAAAGTATATCAGCATCAATCAGTGGTGATTTTGCAATCTGAGGTGTTTCTCCATATGCGACCTGGCTAAAAGCTTCATCAGTTCTTTTTGGCAATGGTTGTGGGGTGTACAAAATGATTATTTTGTTCCAAGAGCCTTTTACCACACATCTTTCACACGAATGATAACCTGTATGTCCTTTGATGCACTTCAAAAATGACCTTGCAGGTGTCAAAAGTCAAAGTCAAAGTCAAAGTAAACTTTGTCATCTCTTCTATATATTGTACAGATATACAGAGAGACGAGAAGACGTGGCTCCAGTTTACACAGTGCAACAAGAAATAGAGAACAAAGAACAGATGGGGCACATGGAATAAACAATATATAAATAGGACACAAAATATACATTTTAAGCTAGAAGTGGAAACTGGCTGACAGTTTTCAATATGAAAGATTACGATATCCAGTCTATTAACAGAAGTGTATTCTTAAAAAGTCTGACTGAAATTTAAGTTTGTATAGATATTATAGCAGCATTTTTGGAGAACCATTCTGTGCAATACTTTTCAATAATGTGTGCAGATACAGTTAGTTAAAAAGTGAACAGCGATATATACATGTTTAACGGTTGTGCAAATAGTAGATGCAGTGCAAAAATTGTGCAAATATTATGGCAATGTTGTAGCATATAGTAATACTGTACAGTTTGTAAGTATAGACATTTTTCTTATTCTTACACATCTTTTCAGAGAGAGTCTCAGTGCAACATGAAAGAGGTAGTTCGTATAGCAGCATGTGCATCACAGTGAGGTATACGGTGAGGTATAAAGTGCAGAGGTGCAACAGAGTTAGTTCACAGTCCGAGTGTGTGGGGGGGAGTGTAAGCACAGGAAGTGTGTTTAAGAGTCTGATGGCTTGTGGAAAAAAGCTATCACGCATTCTGGTGGAACGAGTCCTGATGCTGCGGTAGCGTCTGCCGGATGGGAGGAGTGTAAAGAGACCATGTGAAGGATGTGAGGGGTCGAGCACGATGCAGGAGGCTCTCCTGATGCAGCGTTTGTGAAAGATGTCCTGCAGCAACGGGAGAGACACTCTGATGATGTTGCCAGCTGCTTTGACAGTCCATTGTGGCCGCCTGATATTGGCAACAGTGCTGTTACCAAACCAGAGGGAGATGCAACTGGTCAGGACGCTCTCTATGGTGCCCCTGTAGAACGCGGTGAGGGTGGGAGGGGGCAGGTTGGCTCGCTTCAGCCGTCTCAGGAAGTGGAGACGCTGCTGGACCTTTTTGGCGATGGAGGTGGTGTTGGTGGTCCAGGTGAGGTCGTCTGAGATGTGAACTCCCAGGAACTTGGTGTTTTTTACAGTCTCAAACATGGAACCGTGGATGCTGAGTGGTGTGTGGGTGGAGCGAGTTCTCCTGAAGTGATGATCATTTCCTTGGTTTTGTCCACATTCAGTGACAAGTTGTTCTCACTGTACCAGGCAGCCAGCCGCTGAACCTCATCTCTGTACGCCGACTTATCGTTGTTGCTGATGAGCCCCACCACGGTCGGTGTCCTGAATAATCGGCCACTTAAACAGAGGGAAAACATGCGTTATACAGCTTTCAGGGCTGCAGTCGATGTAACTCTCACGATCGCTGCATTATAAGAATTATTTAAAAAATAATAATTTTATGACTAAAAGACTAAAATATGTAGACCAAAGTATTACTTACATGGGAAAACCAGGATAATCGCTCAGGAGACGGGTAACAGCAGACAGAAGAAACCAGCGCAAAAGACTACTTTCAGGGCTGCAGTTTGTGTACGTTAAAACCAGAAAGAACCGCTTCAAAATTGGGTGACGTCAAACGTTTGCGACGTTTTCTCGTTTAAAATTATTTTTAGTCACCTGAAAACCCTTCAAAATACTAGATTGTCCGTCAATAGATCACAAAAATCAATCATCTACACAGAAGACAGCAAATATTAATATTTAAATCAAATATTATTTATAGCTTGTGACCTCTGAACATTGTGGGCAGCAGTGCCTATAAGTTTCCCGCGCAGAAATGTTTAGGGCTCTTGTTGTTAATGGTGGCTCCCTTACTATTTGCCAGCTTAAGATGTCTATCCAAAAAAGAACTGTTAAACAGTGATTAGAAAATAAATATCAAATTAAAATAATTGAACTAAATGAATGTTTAATATGTAGAACAAAGTATAGTATTATAATGTATGTATTACATTGTTTATATGTATTACTAACATAAAAAACTAAGAAATTCTAGATATGTATTGGCACAATCTAAAAATGATAAAATGATAAAATAAGGTATTACTCTAAATATTAATTCATTCAAGAATGAATGGGCAATGTGTTTAGATCACAACAGAAAAGGCAGAGAAGTTGCACTCTGATTCTTTACATATCTTTACATTTACATATAGATTTACAATTGGTATTATTTATATAGGTCAATATCTCTATAAGTTTTGAAGGTCCCCATCAGAATCACACACTCATCTTGAATATACTGCAAAATAATACAAATTTGAGAAACACTTCAGACACATATTTGTACAAAGATTACCATCTTGAAATGGATTTTCTTAATTTTATACCATTTTTTGGTATAAAAATGTGATTTTGGCATGCCCCTCGCACAGCTCTGTGAACGTCTATGAGTGCAATAACATATTATTTACACAATAACACAATATATTAATAACACAAAATTAAAACCTATTTATCAATATTCTTATGGTTCCCTAACAAACGGTTTAATAAAATTGGTCATTTTCATAAATATTTTTATAAATATATTAACATTTAATACTGTCCCTGACATCACTGTACACCCTCTCATGATAGCATAACTGGTCCTTTAAAGCACCAGCCAACATCATAAGTCACTTCATTACCAGCATTCTCTCTTTCTTCAGTGAAGGTTGACACAACTGCTCCCATATCACTACATGTTATAATTTGCTAATTTTCCTCATATTTTGTTTGTAGTTGTATGTTGTCAAGCTTAACCTGTTCACATTGCCATGAGGAAATAAAAAAAAAATCTTAATTTTCTTCAAAATTATTTACTTCATATCTAACCTTTGTGTGATTTTTCATCAAACAAATGAAAACCAAACATTGATTAATTCTTTCATTATCCGAACCGCTTAATCCCAACTGGGTTGTGGAGACCAACCCTGGGTAGGTGCCAACACACCCCAGGAAACACACACTTACACTCACAGTCACGTCAATTTAGAGATTACAGTGGGGTAGGTATACATACATATCACGATACATGGGCCACAATATGATTATATCACAATATATTGCGATACTACAGTTCACTGAAAATGTAAAAACAGCGCTAAAATGCAAGTTGCTCTGTACAGTCTGAGTGGTCTTAATGAATCACATTACATTAATAATTTGCCAAAACAACATAAATCAGAACTGAATTTTTACTTTATTGTCTTTGCATTTTAACACACTGAACTAATGGACACCAAAAACGTTAAGAAGAAGTGCATAAGATTGATAATAAGAACTTAAAGTGCCCAGTCAGTTATCTGAAGCTGCTTGTGGTGCATGAATCTCCCCCTCAATTTTTGGAGCTAGAAATCAATATAATATATTGTGAAAGGAAATATTGCAATATACTGTTGTATCGATTTTTTTGCACAGCCACATTTTATAGTACACATTTACAATGATAAATATACAGTTAATTCTAAAGAAAATAAAAAAGGAATAGATGTAAAAGGCATTCTGAGTACTTCTAAATACTAGGGGTCAATTTCCCAGTCAAGGATTTAGCCTTGTCCTACACTAGCTTTGAGTTTAAATGGTAAATCTCCATTGATACTATGACTTAGTCCAAGACTAGGCTTAATCCATGAACAAGAAACCAGCACTGTATGTTTGCTTTATTACATTAGTGTGTATCAGAGCTGAAGGTGAATATTCTCTGGACATTTTGGATGTTTTAATGTTAGTTGATGAACTCATTATAATTGTCATATTTATGAAAAAAAGTGTATTCCTGTTTGAAATAAGATTGTATCTAAAAATAGATCAATCAATATGATGAGTAATAGTAGATAATGATTTCTATTTCCCACGTGACTTCCACGTTCAGAGGGCGAAGACTGATATGTGGATTCCACATGGATTTAACGTGGATTCCACATGGATTTCATGTGGATTCCACATGGATTTCATGTGGATTCCACATGAATTCCACATGAATTGCACGTGGATTCCACATTAATTTAGAAGGCAAGGCAAGGCAAGTTTATTTATAGAGCACATTATCATACACATGGGTCATTCAATGTGCTTTACAGAAACAAGATAAAATTTGTTAAAAATAACAAGTAAAGATAAAAAGAAAAAGCAATGAGAAAATGAGTAAAAATAAAGATAAACTAGAAATAAAATGATTACAAGTGCTACAAAAATATTAAAAAATCAGGCACAGTTAAGATATTAACAGAAATTTAAAATAAACCAGACTGTATGTTTGCTTTATTACATTAATGTGTATCAGAGCTGAAGGTGAATATTCTCTGGACATTTTGGATGTTTTAATGTTAGTTGATGGACTCATTATAATTGTCATATTTATGAAAAAAACATAAAAATATGTATTCCTGTTTGAAATAAGATTATATCTAAAATTAGATCAATCAATATGGTGAGTAATAGTAGATAATGATTTCTATTTCCCATGTGACTTCCACGATCAGTGGGCGAAGACTGATACGTGGATTCCACATGGATTTAACGTGGATTCCACATGAATTGCATGTGAATTCCACATTAATTTAGAAGGCAAGGCAAGGCAAGGCAAGTTTATTTATAGAGCACATTATCATACCATGTTAATTTTGTACATCTTTTCCACATGCCTAAAATCATTGGATCTGCTTGAGTTTAAGCTGTCCAGTGCAAAGAAGGACAAGTAATGCCTATCTGTATAAGTACAAAGTCTAAAAAATACAAGAAGTTAAAAACTAGATATTACAGATGTTAATACATTTTGTAAAAAGGGGGGATGTGTTCTAGTCTTTTTGGCTTTTAATACCAATTACTGAATTACATTATACAATCACAAAACACAAAATGGTTGATTATTTACGAATTCTCTAATTCTCTGTTCTCTGATTCTCTTATCACAGATTTACAATTAGGACTGTATGCGCAATTACAATGGTAAATATTCTATAGTTATACCCAAATAAACAAGGAAGGAATAGATGGATATGCAATTCTGAGTTAATACTTACAAACAATAAGTTTGCTTTATTCCATCAGTGTGCAGGGCTTTGGACAATTTTGGTAGTGAGATGTTTTGATGTTAGTTAATGATTTATGTAAAAGCATACAAAAATATGCATTCCTGTTTGAACTGAGATTATACCACAAATTAGATCAATCAACCATCAATAGGATGAGTACTAGAGTGGTCCCTTATTTTCCACGTTCCGTGGGCGAAGACTGATTACGAGATCTAAAACTCCACGTGGATTCCACCACGTTAAATTACAACAGGTTTTCCACGTGCCTAAAATGACGTGGAATCTACGTGGATATCAGGTGAAAACTGGTGGAGCCACCACTTCACCAAATATCCACTAAAAATCCACGTGTTGTGCCCGCTGGGTGATAATAGTGGGTGCGTTCGACATGGGCTTAGGTCTGTGTGCAGCTGAGGTGACGTAGCACGAGATCTTACGGCGGCTGCACGGGCGGAGAAAAAACTGACCGGCGACGAGCTGGACAACTGTTACCGCTCGTAGTGCGCGAGATCTGCAGTGGCCGAGCTCGTGGTGCTGGCGTTTCCTGTGTTCTTGGATGAAGAATACGGAGATCAGCAAAGGCAAATTAAAACTTTAAAAATATATGCGTCACATTATTTTTATAATCTGATGCTTGTAGTCTCCTTTGGTTTACGGAACAGGGCAGAATAAATCTTAAAACAACTCTTTACTGCAGGCCACATTTTTAATTTTTTCAAATACATAAGAAGAGAGGTGATTTTAGCCTAGATAAATAAAGCTTAACCTGCGAGGGGAGGAGTAGCTGACAGCATGTGTCCACACGATTTTTACTCATCCTTTTTCCTACATTAAGGCTGACAGTACAGTTCAGCAGAAAGTCTAACCTGTTGTGCTAGAATGGCCAAGAACTATATATCTGAAGAAAATCATCCCCAAAAGTATTGACAATAGTGTTTGACCCAACAAATTGCCTCTAGCAAGTATCGGCAATTAAATGCTTATGTGTATTCACCAGTCCTTAGCTTTCTGCCTTTTCTTTGGACACACACAGTGTGTCAATGTACCCTCAGAGTAAGTTATAGTGATTGAAACAGTTTCAGTTGCCATGTCTCAGTTTTTGAGCCTTTATATAGGCCCAACCATCTACCCATAAACACAACACCTTTTCCACTACATAATTGCATAATCAATTGACAATCTACTCATTAAGGTTAATTTAGGGAATTCAACTGTGCTACAGTAGAAGACTTAATGGGAAACCTGCACAGCAGTTTAATTTTGTGTGATTTCATGTCTTTATCTGATAAAATAGCATGGGCATTACCCTCAATGTCAGAAGGGTTTGGCAAACTGTTACACATTGCTTATTTACTCAGTAATATGTTAGGTGATGTTAACAGATGTTCTAAAATATCAAGCTAGACAGATGACAGTTATATCAAAGTAATGTTGGGATCATATGTAGGGTGATGCTAGATGTACACTTTCAGAGAGAAAACATTTTTTATATCTTTTTGTTCTACTAACCTTACTTATAAGAATAGGATGTAAAATGGAAGGGACACTGCCAGGAGGATGTAAATAAACCTATACAAATATCACCTGCATGCACATTACTTCTTTTACAATAACCAACTCCTCATTCAAACAATTTTCAGTATTTAAAAAAGCTCAAAATATTGTGAATTGTGGCCCTGTATGAAAAGATAGCTGGCAGAAAAAAGCATTTGTTTTAAGGATTCAAAGTTTATATTGTCATATGTGCAGTGCACAGAGTACCATGCAATTCTTACTTGAATGCTTTCTTTACAGAATAGATGATCTGACAAATAAAGCAGTGCAACATTACAGTAACTAACAATAAAAATACAACTAACCAAAACTAAAGTGTACTATTAAAGTGGGCATTTCTTTTATTTATTATGTTTCATTGTGTTATTAATTGCATTTATTTTAACTTTATTTTAGCAGGTAAATTGTCTGAAAACCAGTTCTCACTGCTTGACATGACATAATACAAAAACCAAAGTGAAAACATCCAACACCGAAGAGAAAAGAAAATTAAAAACAAATAGATAAACAAAAACCTTAGTCACTAAGGTAGACAAACTCATGAGGAGATTTGTTTTAACCTGGCTTTGTGGTTGCTAAATTGTAGTGTGCTGTTGTAAATGTTTATATCATTCATAAAAATGGACAAATGTACAGAGGTTTCTGGAGGATCTTTACTAAAATAGACATGAATCATTGAGGGGCTTTTTACTTTCTTTGAAATAGCAGGTACGCATCAGACTTCACCTGGAACACAAACGTCACTGAAGCATGCGTCCCAAATTTCTTCAGCCAATAAGGGCAAAAGTTGCTTGTCGTCACAGGCGGTCTTTAACTCGTGCAGCAGCCACGGTTGAGAGGTGCTGCGGATCTCTGTCTTACGGCATCTTGCTCTCGCGAGCTTTTTGTACCACGTGACACGATGACGCGTGGTGACGTTTTGCAGCGCCGACTGAATTTGGACAAAAAAATCTTACCAAGATGCATTGCGTCAATACCAGAATGCATTGCTTTAAGCCAGCGCTGTAAGCGGCTGCATCAGAAATCGGAACACACCCAGCCGGATCTAAAACCACCTGGATTCCATTAATTTACAACAGGTTTTTCACGTTACTAAAATGACGTGGAATCTCTGATAATATCAGGTGAAATTGGTGGATTACGCGTATTGTGCCCTTCGGGTTCCTTCACATTACATTACCCACCACATTATTTAAGCAGTTTTGAGGCAAAAGGTTCGGCGGTGTAACATTTCCTCACCACTATTTGCACCAATTTTGCAGTTTATTTATACTGTTTTTCCAAACAACAATAAATAATGTATTTTGCGTGCCCTCTGATTGAAAGAAATTATTTTCTCAAAATTCTCTCTGACACCAAACTTTATTTTTGAAATGGGAGGAAATGAACAAATCCTGATGAACAGGAAGCTGCTGAGATTGTTCTTCTTTACTTAGCAGTTAGTCAGTTTTATCAGTTGAGAAATAACAGCCTCATTGCTGAAACAGTCATGTGCTTACTACTTGGTGAAACCGGCGTCGGCAAAACTCTTCTTCTAAAGCGACTTCAGAATATCCTTTTTATTTTTTTATTTGTATTGTTTTTAGCTATATTGTCAGCTAACTTAGATGTGCAGCCTAGCTTTCCCCTTGCTTCGCTGAGTAATCTACAGCTACTGTGCTATCGACATAAATCTTCTGTTACCTGTAGCCTAGGAAATTATGGATTATCCTCTGTTTGAAAGTCAGCCGAATATAAATCTATGGACATATGTGATGGTTGCATAACGCTGTTTTTCCTTAGCTAAAAGTACAGATGTGCCAACGGGACGCACCGACAGATTTAGGTGAACCTCCCGTCACACTGCCCACGGTGATTAGAGTTTTACAGTAATGGTTAGTGGTGTACGGTAAGAGACTTATGTTTGTGAGAATTGATCTATATTTTTTTAAGTTATAACCGCGTTATACAGAAAAACCTGAAAAAGCTGTTTGCATTAACATAGATATTAGGGGTATAACGATGTATTGGTCTGCATCGATTCAGCGATCAATTACCTCACAACATCAGTCCAAAGAAAACTCCGTTCAGACATCATACATATTGTAACGGTCTCTTTTAGTTCAAATTGATGGTTTGTTTTTCATTTAAATGTCTGGCTCTGGAAATAATATTTTGTTTGATTTTTCCGGAATTGACATGAGAAGTGATTATTAAATCAGTGATCAGTTGCATAACTATTTTCTCATGTCTATCTAAAATACTGAACTCAAATAAGAAATCTTGGTGCAGACATGGAATCATTGTCGTCGAATCAATAAATTACTGTATCATAATGTAGCCTCTGATTTCATCTCTTCATGGCTGTTAGGTTTGGCTGTTGACACCTAAATGTATGATGTACAATATGTGTAATACTTGGTAGGGGTTGCTCCCACTCTCTTGATTTTGCCATCACTAGCAGTACTGCTCTATTGTGATTATGTGTATTTGAATGCTCAGATCAGTACAGTGAGTTCTGATGCTTTTGGACATGGAGTGGGCACAAACTGACAGACTTGACCTGAAGAGAATGCGTTAGAGGCTGGGAGGCTGCATGGGTCAATCTGGCCTACTTCTTCCTGGGTGCCGTCTGTTATTGTAGTGTTGAGAAGACCCTCAACATAATCATGGATATCATCTAGATAGTATGTTAATGTACATAAAGATCAGAATGAGATTTTGGTAATTTTTGCAGCACAGTTGACAATTGCAGCTCATAATTTATTCACTTTGGACAGTAACAGACATGCAGTAAAATTACGTCAGATTGCTTTCTTACAAAATTTCTTCATAAGAAAGGTTGATAAATGGGGCCCAGTTTGTTTCAGAGTAATGTTTAGTCTAGTGAAGTAATATATTCTACTATTGTTATTATGGATGAAAGGAGGAATCATTACGGTTTCGCCATTGGGTTGCTCATACTCGAGATTAAACTGTGCCATGTTTACATCTGTAGTTCATGGTGGACTGTGCCAACATCACCCAGATTTCCGCTTCCTGCGTCCAGCTGCTGTCTGTCTTGTCTGCCGAGCCTCTTCAGGCCGCATCGGTGCTTGTGCTCTTCAACAAGAGGTCAGAAGCTATCTGCGACCTCATTAGCGTTGGATTTGCTTTTAAGAAACAAGAGGAAATGGCCATTAGGAACGTTTTCCACACAGGCCTATAACAAGCTTTTTTCCATCTTTCTAGGGACCTTCCATGTACTATGTCTCTGATGGAAGTGAAATCACTTTTTCGAATGGATGACATCATTGCTTCCGCCCCTCAATCAATAACCACTTTGGAGGTCAAGCATATATCTGGCGAGAGCCTTCAGGAGTGATCAACTGGCTTTCAGACTCGATCTTTGACCTGACTGATCAGACAGTCTAAAAAGCAATATGATTGATGTGAAAGAAACACAGCAGAAATACATTTGGCTTACAGATGAGATATTCATGAAAATACTTATGAGGGCAATGAAGTGCTGATGAGAAAGTAGTTGGTAGACGTCACTCTTACCATCGTCTATCATTCCTGTGAAACTTAATATTTGGAGTTCTTCAGGTGAATTAAACCTTTTGAACATTCTTTTTCCAAACCTTTTAAGACTAGTTGTGCAGGGGTGCTTGGCTCAGTGTAATTTTAATAATAGCCTAGGGTCAAAGAGGTTTATCCAAATCAACTCCATCCTCCTACTAGAACCATCATTATGACCCTGAGCAAGACCATTAACCTCAAGTTGCTTCCCAGTATTGGGGAGTAGTAACTAAAATTAGAGAAACCATTAAAAAAAGCTAACTGATGGAGTACAGTTGCATCCTGATAGGCTACGTGTCACTTGGTGCCTGCAACTGCAAGATGGAGTCGGAGGATGGAAGGCCGTGGTGAAGTGGAAACAGAATCTTTAGCTGACAAAACATGATCAAATTGGCTTCTTTTTCTCTGTGGCTTGTAGTTTTGCTAACTACGATATTAAAACAGTAGCTTGACGTCTTTAAATTAGATTGACTTAGAATTAAAAGTTCTGAGACTGTCCTTATAATTAGGAAATGTAAATTGCCCCGAATAAGATACTTATAAGACACTTAACTTCTAAATGCTGTTATGTGGTTTTCCTAATTAAACTAAGATTTTATAAAAAATATGTGCGCTTCTTGTGAAAATATTTGAAACAACAGCTGATCAGTGTTGAGAGACAGGCAGAAAGACACTGGTGTCACACTGTCAGGAGTAGAGTTACACACACACACACACACCACCAAAACAGTTACAGATTCCACTTGCATTATCATCCCTATATTTGATGCGAAACATTTCATACATAACAGTCTTTGATTGGTACATTGTTAAATTTGTTGCTTTGATTCACTTTCAACTCTTCCAAGAGCAAATCATGTCTCCATGAAGTACATTCATTTAGCAGCCAAATTCTGCAATTAAAAACAGTAATAAAAAGTTGTTCTTAAGTAACGGTCCATCAAAAAGTGGTGGACACTAGTGAAACAACATTGTTTTATGACTTTTAGTGACAGTTTGATAGCTTTCTGATCACTGAGCGTGTGATAAGATTTTGGGGCCTCGGCCATACTATTCTACTGAGGAATGCTCAAGCAGACCTAGAGGCAATCAACAAGGTGTGAATCGTTTGAAGTAGGCTCAACGCACTCAGATTAGTGAGTTATTGATCAGTACCTCAGTCCCTGACCTGTCTGGTGTGAAGATAAAATGAGGGGTTATTAAGATCGGCTTTTCGTATTCCGTTACTTAGTGCTCCATATACTTGAATAGGAGTATCAAGTAACAACAGCCAGTGGCAAAACCTCCCATTGTTCAGTGAAGCGAATTGCAAAAACTGTAGTGACGTTAATGGCAAGTTCTAGTTCCAAACCATGGTTTAACTTTCGTCACTTCCGCGACAAGTTAAACCTCCAATTTGACATTGGAGAGCAATTTTAAGTCTGTAAGCCGACCCTCATAAGAAGGGTTTAATATTCGGTCTGGTTGTCCTGCTGCGATTGGCCGAGGAAAGGGCAGCAGCGGTTCGGGATGACTTCCGGGCACGACGGTGGCCCCCTGCGCGGGCTGGGTGAAGGAGCTGGGTAGGGAGGAGGGCTGGTTGCTGGCAGGGGGAGGGGCAGAGGCACTGTATGGCAGCGAGGAGGGGGTAGGGGACGCAGAACTTTCGATGTCGCATCTGGTTAAAGTGAAGGCCGTTGCGATTCGCTTTGGGCAGGTTAGTGGCTGAAGGGCTTTAAAGGAGCCTAAAAGGAGAGGAAACAACAGGAGGTGACTGCCAGCTACAAGGTTCACTAGCTGCGTTATTGTTTTTACAGTGGAAGTTTTCACAAAGATTCTGATATTACCAACAGTGTTTTCTTATTTAGATTTGTTTCTAGGTAGGAACAGTTGGTAGCATAACGTTTGAATCCCAGACCTGTAAATGTTTTACTGAGGTACTTATAAGCAGTGGCTTGCACTGTGTGTCCTGATGAGCATTTTCACACACATTTTATTGCATTTCTGTAAACCTTAAATGTTCTCAGTTGTGCTGTTGTATAATATTATACTAGCAAATTTTTGCACAAACATTCAATGAAATAAAATCTGGGTTAGAGTACTGTTTAGTGTTTCATATATTCTACCATTCTGCGTGCGAACAAATCTCAAGTAAGAAAACACTGGCAAATAATAGGAACCTACATAAAAACCATGCAAATTATTTCAACAACAATTTCCCTTAAGAACAGTTGGTGAATAAGGCTCGGTCACAAAATTCACCTGCTCTACCTGTTAAAAGCAGGTTCAAATTCTTAGGTGTGCGGTTTGTATGTCGGGATCAGAGAGTCAGGAGTTGACCAGCGAGGCCGCCGTGGGAGACTGGGAAGGATCGAGGTCTGAAGGTGAAGCCGGCTCTGCTAGACTCTCTCTAAGCAGGACAGGTCAAACATGTCGGGCTGTGTCCTGGCCTCTTGACACGTTAACATGGACCTGTCCGCCATCCAGTGCCTCATCGAAAAGATCTCCATCTGAGGGTGATTTGAAAAAAACAGCAGATTGTTGATTTGTTCTTTAGATTTTGAGGATAAAACAGCATATTTTTAATTTTTTATTTTTACCTGAGGGACTCCCAGGCCGTGGAGACGATGAAAGGGCTGAGGCGCCAGGTTCGTTTTTTGTCTGTGCTGGAGAGGGATCCTGAGGCTGATGAAACATGACATGGAAGTTAAAAGAAGCCAAGGCATGTTTATTTATGCAGAACACTTTCATATTCAGAGGATAATGGGCCTCATTCACCAATATTTTCCTAACCCTAACCCTAACCCTATTTTACACCAAGTTCCGACGAACATATAAATATTATAATATTATAAAAGTAGCCTAAAAACCAAAAACAAATGTTCTGCACAAATAGGCATGTAATAAAATTCACTCTTCTGTTTGCAGACTGTAGCGAGAACTTGCACAAATTCAGTTTTAAAGAGCCTTAAAACTGTGATTGTGGCCAAGCAGGTACAACCAGTAAAATTCAAAAACAGACTACGCGAGCTAGGGTTACGCCGCTATCTCACGTGGTGGCGGATCCTCTGCAGAACCGATCTACCTGAGGAGCTACCAAGACCTGTGGAAAGTGAGTTCTACACTAAGCTGATCATATAATGTTTGATTATTTTCAAAGTAGTTATTTATATATAGCATAAATTAGCTAATTGACAATAACAAATTGCAAATGTAAATTCTTCTCCGCTTTCAGATGTCATCTTTCAAATGCATCTCCTTTTTAAAAAAAAGTAATATCAGACATTTGTAATCCAGAATGCTTGTAGCTGCAGATCAGTGGTAACTGGCAACCTGGATGCTGAAATGCTACTGACTTAGTGATTGCGGTGATCCGATAGCGGTGGGTGGCGCTACAGGCCAAAACACAAGAACATAAACATGATTTAGGTGCTGCAAATTACATTTTAATGAATATTCTGTTTCCTTTTGAAAATTTTGTCGGTGAGATCAGTATTTCAACATGATTCCTTAGTCTCTGGTGACAAATAAGCTTCATTTTATGATTGCTTGCCATAAATTTCTTACATATAGCACCTTTAAGAACAAATTTCGTCTTAAGAACAGTTGGTGAATGAGGCCCAATGTGCTTTACAAAAAGAAAAAGAGAATAATTTACAATAGATGAAAACGGAATCGAAAGCATAAAGTAATAGCAATATGAATTAAATGAGCATTACTACAAAATAGATTAAATCATTTCAAACACAAAAATAAAGGAATGTCTGTATTTGTCTGTTTTAATCTTTTTAGGCCTAAATGGTCGATTACGGCTGGAGCGGTGCAACCATGGCTGATTAGGCCAGAGAGAAGAGGGCTGAGGAGCACGTTCTCGCAGAGAGGCGTCCCATGGATCAGGTGTGGTGGATGGTCCCAGGACTGAGATGGTTTTCTGGATCACATGAGTACCAACCAAGGGCTAGCAGGGCACCAGCCGGTGCCAGGTTCTAAAATTTAGTGTATTGTCTACATGCATTGCTTACACAAGCTCAACATACTTTTAAAATTTTAGAAAAAGAAATATAAAGAAACCTCTCCATGAACAAAACCTGAATAAAACTAAAATATACCAAGCTTGCAGGCATATATATGAAACAACATGCAGAGGAATCCCAGGTATCTGTTTCAATCTAACAAGACCTGCAGCCAGGGCGCACCCACGCCCGAGCATGTCCCCACAGTGGTTGGCAGCAATTGGCGCTGCAGGGGCTGGACCAAAAATATCCACCAGATCCAACATGGCAGACTGCCAAAGGGAGAGGAGAAAGTAGCATTTTTTTAGTCAAGTGGTTTTATAGGTCATCTCTCACCGCTCAGCAAACACTACCGAGTTGCAAAAAGACGAGTGGCGGGTTGTCATCTGGAAGAACAACTTTGAACAACGTAGACTTTTAAATGGATGGTCTTATCTGGCCTTTAATAGATTTTTTAAGATTTATGATTATGCCAAAACAGTATAGAAGTACACTTTTTAGTGAAGATATGCGCTCCTTGTTTCAAGTCTGTGCAAATCAAAAAATAAAATAAATTACTTATAATAGTTTAAGATTGTTACGCCCGTGTCGGAAAGTTGCTGGTTGGAATTCCCGGTTGAAAGGTACCACTGTGGCACTCATGAGCATGGTACCGTCCTACCCAGGCGCTGCCAATGTCAGCTGCCCACTGCTTAAGTCACAGTGCAGGTTAAGCTAAAAGAAAAATACATATATATATATATATATATACACACACACTACCGGTCAAAAGTTTTAGAACACCCCAATTTTCCAGTTTTTTATTGAAAATTATTCAGTTTAATTTCTCATTGCACTCTGAAATTAAAGCATGGTATAAATAATTGGAGTTTAAAAAGAAATCATGGAATCAATTTATAGACCAAAATATATATTAAACTTTTGACTCATCAAAGTAGCCACCTTTGGCAGATATAACAGCTGAACACACTCGTGGCATTCTTTCTAAAATAGAAATCAGATATTCTTCAGAAAGTTCTTCCCATATCTGTTGCAGAAGTTCCCATAAATGTGTGGCACTTGCTTTGTGGTTGCTTTGCTTTCACTCTTCTGTCCAGTTCATCCCAAACCCGCTCGTTTAAGGGTTTAAGTCTGGAGACTGTGCTGGCCACTCCATGTTTTCAAGCTTACCGTCTTGTTCTTTTTTCCTGAGGTAGTTCTGGCATAGCCTGGACTTGTTTTGGGTCATTATCTTGCTGTAGGATGAACCCCTGACCAACTAGGCGCATACCAGAGGGTACTGCATGGCGCTGCAGAATGCTGTGGTAGCCGTTTTGGTTTAGGGTGCATCTCACTCTGTACAAATCACCGACCCTGGATCCAGCAAAACCTCCTCAAGCTCCAGTGCTGCAGAACAGCTTTAAACTGTTAACCCATTTTGTGTTTCCTGAAAAAGGCCTTTTTTAAAATCCTGAAATGTACATTATTTTTTTGTTTTGGGTAACCTTACCTTTTTTTTTTTAAACCTCTGGCAGTTCACCACTTACCTTTGTATTATTTCAAGCTATTCAATGGACTTGAACGACTTGAATTGCAATAAATAACTGGAAAAATTGGGGTGTTCTAAAACTTTTGACCGGTAGTGTATATATACAATATATTCCTAAATATAGAGATTTATACTATAAACAGTAACTGTACATGTGCATATTATGGTAAAGCAGTAGAAGCAGTATGTAATAAACTTTTGAGATTTTACATGCTATTGAAACAGCTCATGTCTGTGATCTCGTACCCCTCCTCCTTTGGCTTCAATTTCTCGTTTACTCTCCTCAAGAGCTTTCTGCAGCAACGACTCGTCTCCCATGCGATTCCGTTGCTCCTGGAAACCCACAGACGAAACATTGACACACAAGACACGTGAGCACCAACGGCGTGCTTATGAATCCCGTCACTGTCGCACATTTCATGCATGCTGCATTCACCCGTGGTTAGAAATACGAGTCTTGGTTGATGGGGTCACAGTGGTTAGTCAAACGATTTGCAGAGAAGTATTTAATGTCTTTTGATAATTAATATCTTAATTCGTATGGATTCATCCATAAGAAAGATGTGAAAATAGAGTCTCCTCCTCACAGAGAAGTACACAACATATTAATTAAAAACTGGTATCGAATCTGCATTTGGATCAGCCAATACCCAAAGCCCGTTGGTATTTGTATCAAAACCGAAAAAGTTGGAATGGGCCATGTCTAGATAATATAGAAGGACTACTGCTCATTTCTCATTTCCGTTGTGGCTTTTGCAGTCGTGTTGTGGCTTTTGCATTGGTGTTGAGCCGAAGACACCTCACCTGCTGATGCTCCTCCTTACTGAGGCTCAGGGCGATCTGAAGCTGCGTCTCCTCGTCCATGTCCATGGAAATGGCCTTAGACGCCTTCTTCTGAAAAACGTACAAAGAAAAAGACTGAAACAATTCTGCGACCTTTTTTTCACGCACACAGAGACGGCCATCTCTTTCAAACCGAAGGGTTCCGGCCATGTTTATTTGTAGACAATGCCTCTTCCCTTCGGTCAGAGAGAGAGGGAGGGAGGGAGGGAGAGATGCGGAACGAAGAGATGGTGAGTTGGGGAAATAAAATGGTCAGTTTCTGTTAGGAGACAGAAAGAATGCATGCTCCTTCTGCCGGTCAGGACATGAGCGGGTAAAGCTGGGAGAAAAGTGAATGAGAAAAAAACAACATGCAACGAGGCAGGGTGTTGACGGAGGAGTGCATTAGGTTAGGGTGTTGGAGGAGCGGCGCTCGTTACTGCCGGCGCGGTACCTTCTTGGCCTCCTCCTTGCTGAGGCTCATAGCGAGCTGAAGCTGCGTCTGTTCATCCATCTCCACAGGAGGGGGAGGCTAGAGGAGACGAGGAGTGGACGGGGATGTTAGGGGTAGGGCTGGGCGGTAAGGCCTAAAAATAATACTGTGATATTTTTAAGCTATATCGCGATACACAATATAAGTATATCTCGATATATTCTCTCTTTCTGGGAGAGAGCTACATTTCAGACAATACCCTGCACCGCGATTTGACTGAACTGGAGAGTTTTTGTTAGTGAGGGTGTTCCATATCGCGAGCAACCACGCACAGCGTGTTTGCATTACGACGAGTGTGATTTATGCACGTTTACGCATTTACTTCTGTTTTTGTACACAGAATTACAGTAGACAACCACATAAAAGCTGCCCACCGCCATCTTGGTCAGGGACAATTTTACACATCAAGAAAAAAAAGTTCAGTTCTGTTCAAAAGTTCTATTTGGTTATACATTTTTCCGTTAAATGTATTCCAAATTGTTTTGTCAGACTTTTTATCAGAGCTGACATTCTGTTTCTAGTTAAAAATCACACTATTTATTTTCCATATTGTTCATCCTCAACTTAAAGATGAGCATTTCCTGTGCCAGAACGCTCAAGACACGGTTTCCTAATTTATTAATATGCTGCATGGAAAAATAGCAAGCTTGATCGTCATATAAACTCCATCAGATGTAAATTTGAGCACTCCTGTGTCTTCCTGCCTAAATGCATTTAGATCCAACCTCATGATTTAAAGGTGATGTTTGATCTCAAACAGAGATGCACTGTGTCATGCCTCGGCCTGCACAAACAGTGCACATGTATACGTTACTCTCTCAACAACAACAGTGCCGATCATTGACCTGACTGATGAACGCTGGATCAATGCTAGAGTCCACTGCACTGTTCTCTAGCTCTCAACGAGATCGAGAGCCGGGCAAAATCAATCAGTTCTCCGAGAGTTTGCAGAAGCCCTTCCTGTGCATGCTCGCTAAAGCAGAGTGTCAGATAATGACTGCGCAATGTGTAAAACGAGCTCCGGCCGAGGTGCTTCTCTGCAGAGTCCAGCATTTTTTAAACACCAGCATTTGTGCAATTAGGGCTAGAAGACATTAAGTATAGATAGGGCTGGATTCCGAACTTTGGTACTTCTGTGGTACTGACCAAAATATTCCAATACTATTGAGCGCTTAAAAATTATCGCTCAATGCCAAATTCCAAACCTAAACCGCGGGGGCAGTTGGTAGCGTAACGTTTAGGGAGTTGGCCCCATGATCAGAGGTCGCGGGTTTAAGTCCCGGAACGGTAAAGGTACCCCTGGGGTACTCATGAGTAAGATATTATTCCCAAGCACTGCTCCTCGGGCGTCGGCCAAAAAAAACTGCCCACTGCTCCTTTCTGGGTGGGTCAAATGCAGAGGTTTCATTTGGTTGTGGTGCACTGTGTGATGTGGTGTGTTCACAATGACAAATAATCACTCAAATTCACTCACTTCAAATCTTGCTGTCTGTCAGCTGCGAGCATGCAGTGTGCAAACTGTGCTGCTTGAAACTGATTTAAAAACATATTGATATCGAAACACGTTTGTCATGAACCGGTATTTAATACAATGTTTGGTTCTGGTATCGGTATTAAACATTTTTGAGCGATACCCAGCCCTAAGTATAACATATAAGGTCAAAACTAAATAATGGGGATAAAAATCTCAAAGCACACACACACAAGCTCTAAGCAGCAGACAAGAATGCAACCTAAAATTTTAATGGAATTTGTACGCAGCTGCCATGTCAATGATTTTGTGGGACAAGGATGTGGAATGTGATCTGTGTGCTGGTGCTATATAGAAAAGAACAGTTACTATTATCATCATCATTACCGCTGGCTTTTTCAATGCCGCACACGCGTGCGGTCCTCTGGCCGATGTTCATCTCTGCAGATACAAGCAGGTTTTTAACACCGGCGTCGGTGCAATTAGGGCTAATGAGGACAGAAGGTGTGTAATGCATGAGGCCAAAATCTAAACAGTGTAGGAAGAAATCTCAAAGCAAACACTGAAGCAGCTGACAAGAGCGCATTCTAAAATATCTATGGCATCTGGAATTTGTGTGGATTTGCTGAATCGCAATGGAGATGACTTTGTGGGACAAGGATCTATGATCTGTGCGCTGGTGTTATATAGAAAAGAAAAATAATCGTCGTCATCGTCGTCATCATAATGCTGCAGCTTTTTAGGGGGCTTTTCGACCCGCTGTCGCGAGCGACGTGTGCGATCCTCACCTTCTCGCTCTCCTCTCGGCTCATGGCCAACGCCAGCTGCAGCTGCAGCTCCTCCTCCCCGCTGGTCTGCGGCCGGGCCTGCTCCAGTTCCGGGGCCAAATGAGGGGAGGATGATGAGGCTAGGAGGAAGAAGAGAACGAGAGAGAGAGAAATGTCGATTCAATCTAGGGCTGGGTGATATGACCTCACATCAATATTACGATCGATTGCGATCAACATTTTAGCTCGATTACGATTCTATAACATTATGTAATTATATAAGGTGACGAGGGTTGTACTATAAATACATTTATTAAAGCTGAGACATGAAAGAGTGCATATCTTTGTCATTTCAAACTATCTGAGGGTAACACACACAAATGTAGCATCAGACTGGACAGGGGCGGAGTCACGTGACAACACATGCGTAGTAATATGAAATGTGACCTCTGCAATTGACCCCTCCGTGAAGGGGCAGTGGGCAGCTAACATGGGCAGCACCTGTGGGAGCAGAACTTGGGGACAGTGCCTTACTCATGAGTACCTCAGTGGTACCTTAACCGTTCCGGGATTCGAACTGGCCACCTTCCATTCACGGGGCGAGTGCCCTAACTGTTACACTACCAACTGCCCCGTGTGTTGTTAAGTGGACGGAACATGAACACACAGTGGGGAGAATATGAACAGATTTTTAGAAATAACTGAAATAATCATCACAGGCAAGACTGCGTTCATTTGAGGTTCTAAATGTTGGTTTTCGAATAACTACACTGTCCTAATTCCACAACATATTTCTTTTGTACAAAAAAACAGAAGAAAAGGAAAGTATTGAGAGCCTGGCGCAGGCTTGGCATATTAAGTTGGCAGTAGACATCCAAATGGCCATGGTTCCAAGCCCGGCCTGGAATCGCTTCCCTGCGACTCTTTGACTCTGTGGTAAGAACAATGGGCTGTCTGTGCTGGGCAGGAGATGGGGAAGAAGGGGGGGTTGCTTGTTATTCCCCGTGCAGGCTCCAGCACAAGACAGGTCCAACCTACAGACTGCTAGTTGGACCTTTTCTGGATGCCGGGACAGTGAAGGATTAAAAACGGGGGCCAGACATCAGCAAATGCACCACCTTGGAAAACGCCATGCCTGGGATGGAATGCAGTGATGAAGAAGAAATAGGGGAACTATACTGACCCAAGCCCCAAACTATTTCTGCAGGAACCCACTTTTACAGATAAGACTATTTTCGAGCCCCACTTCTCCCCCCCTCACTCAGTATTTCAAGCCCCTTCCCCTTTCTCCTCACACAAGCACGAGCAGGTGAAAAGGCTACTTTTTCTCTAAATGTTTACAAGCTTGAGTTAAGTGTAAACTCGTCAAGAATAAATCAGGACGTTTGGGAAAACATACATTAATCACATACATTTTTTATTATTTATATTATTTTTGACATTCTGTTAGTGTGTTCATTCATTTACTTTAAAAATAACAAAGATGTGCAGGCTTTTATTAAAGAAAATAAATCCCAGCTTTAATAGTTGAGCATATTTACATTACAAACCTTTCTGGTGAAATATGAGGGCAAAAAAGAGAAACTTTCAATGTACCGGTGGAAGATTGGGTCAAACTTAAATAATTTACGTTTAAAAAATTAACCTGATATTTTTCAAATTGACGTCTGTTAATGTGCTGAATGTTCCCAACCCTACTGTCAACATACTAACGGTCGACCGATTATCGATCAGAGCGATTATCACGGGCCGATATTAGGTATTTTGCTGATTATCGGTATTGGTGTATCATTTTGACCATCACCGCTTTTAAATAATTGCAAGGTGATGCTACTGTGGCTCCACAGCCGTCTGTTCTCGCTGTGCCGTTTCTCTTGACTCGCTGCTTCATTTAACGTCCCACCCACAACAGTCTCTGATTGGCTATATGTCACTACTGCTTAATTTGGAATACTAAGTTTCAAAGTTTAAAGTTTCAAATTTAAGATTCCCAGTTTTATTATGTTACTAAAATGTTTATTTAATATTATTTTAAGTTTAAGAATTTATCAACTATCAAGTTTTTTAAATAAAGTTTTGTGTTGGTGTTTGTAGAATACAAAATTCTGACAAAGATTTTTTTTACATATCGTTTCCAAATATCGGTTATCAGCCCCGTTAACTAGCAATAATCGGTAGCGATATATTAAAAACCAATATCGGTCGACCTCTACAACACACTTTTTCAAAATTGCACCTCTAAACAAAACTGGCTTTAAAATTTTATCAGCTCCCTGACAGAGAAAAACACCTAAAACTTGCAGATTTGTTCAAATCGGGTTCACAGCTGTGAGACTACAAACTCTTAATTCATTTTCAATGTTTTTCTTTTGCCTTGTAAATAACAATATACAAGTTGCCTTTTGGTCCTAAAACTACAGAAAGCAGCCATGCACTTCAAAACACGTGAGGCATTCAGTACTGTGGAAACTGTGGTACTTTCTCAAACTGGCCATACAACTTCCTTGGAATGCGGTCACATATTCTAAGCAATGCAAGAACACATGGTTAGAAATTGAAAGGGCACTTTATATTTGCTTGTCAAACTTTAACCTGTGATTCTTTGGCCCAATCTGTGGAAAACTGACCTGTTGCTTTATATATTTAATCCTCTGTAAAGGTACAAGGACAGTTTTCCTGGAGCAACTTAGGGTTAAGGGTCTTACTGAGATGCTCAATGGTGGTAGGTGCTAGAGGTGGGATAGAGTCAGGCTAGAACCTGCAATCTCTTTGTCCGTAAGTGAGCCTCCTATCGCTCTAAAATGTCTTGACACATCACAGGAAAAATCCATTTCAGATCAAATAAATTCCAATAATGTGGAAATATTTCCTTAAACATCACATCAAATGTGGAAAACCTAAAAACATTTTCGACATCTGTGGAATTTCAGGAAGGTCCCGAGAACGTCCCGGTACCATGAAAATGCAGCTGCGCCGTCTACAACATAAACTATGCAAAGAATGAAATTGAGCAGAAAAAAATGCAGTGGAGCAGAACGGCTACTGTGACGGGCACACACACTCACTCAGCTCCTGGCTCAAAGACCACCGCTGGATTGTGGGAAAATCAAACTGACACATTACTGTAAAAACAGATACATTGCCCAAACACATAATCTGGTTCAGAACGTCTTGAGCAGAAAAATGTGAATTAAACCTGGACAAAAGCACAGATGACGAGGCAAAACTATTTAATGTTGGGCCCGAAAACGAAAATAAGATTCACATAACAATATCATGTGAGAACAAAAGAGAAAATGAAAGAATCACGTATCATGTTAAAAAGGAACATCAAGTGTTCACTCTCTGCGTCCGAGGCAGGCAAATGGCTTTAAATACATGAGTAACTGCTTCCAGTTTTCCTCGCTTGTGTTCTCAAATCCCTTATTAAATAGTTTAATAGTTAAAAATAACCTGTATCTATTATCCCCTACACCTTATCAGATATCAGCGTGATATGACACAAATAGCTGGATCAATATTGGTAAAGAATGGATTCTGGTCAGTAAATAACACCAGCGCTACTGGTAGTTTTTGATGCTAATATAACATTGCAACTCACTGGTGCACTTTCAGACAGAAGTATTCGTTAGAAACGGGGTGTTTTAGAAGCTGAGGTTAACCCTCATTCTAGATACAAGGGGTGTAAAGCACAAGTTTCTTCACGATACGATATCTTGATTCAAAGGATGATGATTCAAGGTCTGCTGATATCAAACATTCTGCTACAATACAATTTCATAAAATATAAATAAAATATCATTTGACATTTCTATGCTTGAACTAAACCAAATGCTTCTCTTTTAAGAAAACAGACCTCTTGTTCAGTAAAAAATGTGTGATGTCTGTCTGTTGTTTCACTGCTGTGGCTCATCAACTGATTCAATGTATTGTTATAACCCTATTCAATACGTCTCTGACGTGAGTATGTGATCCTTATCTACTATGCTACGTATCAAAATTGCACATATAATTGTTATTACATGTTGAGCTATGTGCTGAGCCATGTATTGTATGTACTGTGATCTTTGCACTTGGCATACAATGTAAACAACCTTTTTCCTACTGCAATTGGCATAACACTCAATTTTTCTTAAAATCACCTGTCCCAGTAACAGATCCAAGCCCATTATATTCATAGACATTTCTACACACTTTGGCAGTATTCATGCATTAGAAATAAAACAGTTTTCATTTTGAGATACCGTGAGAATACCAAACTGTAAATATCATAGATTTGAGTTTCTTTACACACCATCAAGACAGTTAGCTAACCTCTCAATCTAAACCACTTGCACCTTAAGTGAGTTAAACCATGAGAAAGTAGAAACACTTTCTCTGTCTTTCCCTGCTTTTAAACAATTCCAAAGATACCAATGGGCCAATATTCCAATTCATCAAGGTTTTATCTTAAATTTGTTCTTAAGACAGTTAAGACATATTAATAGTATATTATACAACTTAAGACTTAAAGAACATTGAATAAACTAAGATAGGGCACAAATCTCTGCAACAAAATTCTTAATAACAGTTGGTCATAAGGGTCAATTTTGTTTTTTTTGGTGTTGAAAAGACACACCAAACATTAGCTGGCATGCAAGTGTGATGGAGTGTGCTACTCACAGTTATACGAAGAGGGAGACCCTCGAGACCGGGCGTGCTCATCGCCGTACAGAGTGGTCATAGTGGGTTGACTGGCTTGAGGCCCCGGGTAAGGAGGAGGTAAAGAGCCGTAGCTGGTCGCACCGCCTGCCCCGGTGACTCGCTTGCGCGTTTTCTGGGACTGGCTCCTTTCTTTCTGGATCCTGTCTTCATCCCTGAGCAGAGCCACCAGCTGCTTGGCCTTCTCCCGCACGTTGGCGCCCTGGTCCTGTCCGTCCCGGTCGATGTACTGGAAGTCTCGGAGGGTCTGGATGGCGTAGATGTTCTCCCGGCACTGCTGGGACACGCGCTCTGAGCCGGCCTTGATCAGGTAATCCAGCAGGATGAGGGCCTTGTAAACATGGCGCCAGTTTTTGCCATGGTCGTTGAGCCGCTTCCAGATCATGCCCATGACTTCGGTGAAGGCCACCACGTTGAAGGTCAAATCGGCGATCTCCATCATCAGCGTGCTCGGGGGACCCCATGGGTCGTTGGAGGTCGCCTCCCGAACTTTGATCTCCGCTTCCGTGTAGTTGTTGACTATGTTTTTCATAGAACGGCGCAAGGAAGACGTAGTCATGGTGCCTCTTTTTTTGGAATCCCCTACTGGGGTTTAAGATGAACTCTCTAATGTTCTCCACCTTCAAACAGAAGAACATAGACAGTTGTTATAGTTTTGGTGGGGGGGGAAGCAAAACGAGTCCAAGTTTAAGACTTAGAAGGTGTAGAGGTGCTTGTTACCCAAATGCGGCAATACAGATCTCCAAGTGCTATGGTCCTGGAGCAAAAGGAAAGAACAACAAAATATTAGATTTCAAACAAGAACAACCTTTTCTGCATCCAGCTGATGCAGCCATTTATACCCCCGTGACCTGCTGATGACTCGCCGTGAACCTCAGTGTGAAAACAACCTCCCAGCCGTACGAAAGCGATCAGTTTTCTGTGTATACAGACTTATTCCTTTAGTCAAGAATCCTCAAAAGATAATCAGAATGAAAACATTCGGCCCTCATCCTGCTTTTTGAAACCCAAAACCCATGGTAATAAAAATACAAAAAAATCACAAACTTCAAAGATCTGCTTCTCAAAAAATGGGGTGTGTTTATTTGGTCATACAGCTCAAACAGCTTCCCACAAGTGAGGAAATGACAGATTAAGCTTAGCCCCGACTAAAAGGGTTTTCAAGAAGAGCCCAGCTATTAGCGGCGCAACTCAATGTAATATTAAACATCATTTGCGCCAGGAAATTTGCATTAATGTGAAATGAACTCCCAAGAGGAGACAGAAAAGAATCACAGAAGATGACATCACACTTATTGCAGCCACACTTTTAGACGGACCCATTTCAGAATCAGTGTATTTCTAAAGATGGAAGTACTAGATATTAGTGGGACCCTTTTCCCCAAAGCACTCATTCTAAACTACAGCTCTACTGGAATCTATGGTGATCCCTATTTGACAGATCATAACAACAGTTTTATTCAGATTCAAAAGGAAAAAAAAAACATTGTCTTTGATCAATGAGGAACCACACCTTCTGCTGCACCCCGGCTAAGAATGGTGCCAGGCGTCTTAAAGAGACGTTTCGACTTATGCAACGTCACTTGGTAGTGTGCACACAATTCAATTTCTGTGTTTTTGACAGATAAAAAACATAAGTAAACTTTGTTTTGTGTCCTTTTGAAAGTATGACCAATTAGAGAGAAATCAGAGAATAATTACTCTCCCATACTGATTACTTGGAGGTCATGACAAGAACAAAACATAGCTGTGAAAAGTTTCAAAAGAGCTTGTTTGCTGTTATATATCAAAAATGGGACTGATAGACACCTATTCGTACCGAAAGGCTCAGAAGTTCAGGACACGGATTGGAAAACTGACACCACTATCTTCCTGCAAAGTCATGACCTTGGTGTCCTGACACGGTCCTCTTCTGCTCAGGTTGCTTTAGGTTGCAATCAATAGCTCAAGTGTGCTTAGTGATTTTACTGAACCGTAGCCAGTTATGCCGGTTGCAGAATATGCAAAAACTAGGAAAATGGTTTAGGTTCCTAGAAGACCAAACAAAATCACATAATGTACATTTTCCGAGCTGTTTATATAATACAAATTTGCTGGATGTTAACTTTGTTGTTGTTCAACTAGTTCAATACCTTTATTTGTGATGTAAGAAGAGGTATGAGGAAATAAAAAGTGTTCGTGTGAAGTATAAGTGTCATAAAGAAAAACTTTAGATTTGGGAAGCACCAGCTGAAGTGAAGTGAAGTAAGAAACTAAAGGGTTCCATTATTAAGCCCCAGCAGGACGATGGCAGGACCGGTTCTTATATAACTTTAAAACACTACATTAAACTATTAACTCAAAACAAAATGTATAGATTTATTAGCTGGAGTAGAAGGTCTAGGCCCTTGTGTGTCCAAATGTTTAATGAATTTTCCTTGTATTTATTAAATTATTAGTATTAATATTAACAGATTAATCAAAATAAAACTGAAAGCACGTGAAGAGGACATGGGCCTACTGTTTCACACTGAAGACATGGTCAACTTCAGATTAAAAATCTTACAGACGAATGGTAACTTCATCCCAAAAAAAAAGTGAATGGTAGTATTACCAATCCGCCCTCATTGTAAAGCCCACTTGAGAAATCACAGCAAAAGATTCTTCGTTCGGGACAAGGGGAACATTCTTGGCAACCTACAAGCTTCGTGACTAAGGACGCGCAAGAAAAAGTGTAATGTATGCTACAAAAATGATAAACCCTTACGTTCATTCACGGCCCAAGAATCAACCTGAAACACTTTAAAAGGACGTTACAATCTAAATACAGACGTTTCTCACGCTTTCATGGAACAAATTACAAAGCGTCAAAAAAAACAAAAACGTGAGGCGAAGACGGGACACACCGTGACTCAGCTAAGCGCTGGAGTTGCAACACTTACCATCCCGAAAAAAAAACACCCCCAAACCCCAGTAAATACCCCCTCCCTTACGCATGGTCTGTGTTCTTACCCCTCATCGTGTCATGAGGGTCCCAACTTTGGGACCATGTCGGTAACCGCGAAAAATTCCGACATCCCTCCCGCTTTTCAGGCGCCGTAGTTTCGGTCACTCACAGAAACTCGAGTCGTTTTTTAATCCAAAGCTAAGTTGCTAGTCCAAAGGGAAACGTTGTGATAAGAAAGAGAGGGGGAAAAATGTAAAGTAGAAGCCCCGAGGAAAGAAGGCAGCACACTGAAGCGAGGGAAAGAGGGAGGTAAATAGGGAGGGGTGAGGGATGTCTGCAGAGTCAGCCATTAACCTGTTACTGCCCGGAATGGGGCACTGAAAGTGAGGTCGTGTTCGCCCACTTCACGAGTTGGGAGGGAGGTGGGCTGGAAGTTGGCGAATACGACCTCGTTTTGAAGTGAGAAGGTTGGTGCAGTTCGTCCGATTTTTACCTCTGATTAAACCTTTTAACCTATACTTAACAATACAGGTAGTTACGTGAATGACACCTATACTGTTTCGAATTGGGAAAATGATAAAGTATCTCCGCCATTTTGATGTCACGGCTCGCGAACGTGGCAACGTTAAAAACGTGAATGAACCCTAAATTGTTTTGAATAGGAAAAATGACAAAACAAAACTACAATAAACTGCAGTAATTCCGACATTTGGATGTCACAATTCGTGAACGTGCGAAAGCTGAGACATTTGTCGAATTGTCACCTAAACACGACTTGATTACTTTTATTTATTGGGGGCTGTATTAATGTTTGCATGTTGCAATTTGCAATAACATAAATTGTGTCATTACGTTTTGTCAATTGTTTTGTGGAATTACTGTTGTTTGCATGTTGAGTAAGCCCAACTAAGAATCTCGTTGTTCTTTGTGCAATTTATTTTTCACACGTCAGTGAAGTTTTGAAGTCTGCATTAAGTAATTTGTATGTTGATCTGCTGACAGTTGTTTTTGGGATGCCATTCTATTTTTCTTTGTTTTGTTTTTTTTGAAGTCACCACAAAAATGTTTCATTCCATTGTAGTTTTTGCATTATACTTTGCATATATTTTATGTATCAAACCTTGGATTTCTTTTTAACTTGCCTCTCCAACAATGTTCATTGCTATTAAAGGGTCTTCTTGGTGTAGCAAACAGACTGTCATGTTGAACTCCATATTGGAAATATAATGAAGACATATTTCCAATAAATTACTACAGTTTTCTTTTTCTTTGAATCAAAGCATTCAGAGATACTGTTGCACATAGGAATGTGGGAATTGTGGAAGTGTGACAACTGGTAGATCAAGAATAGGCTGGAGTTTCTGGAAGGACAGCTTTTATAAGGCTACATTTACAGACTACATTTATAAGGCTATTTGTACTATGGCCTTCCTACTTAAAGCACAAACAACCTCTCATCGTTATTACCTTCCAGAAAACTGCTATACCGTCTTTATGTTTCTCCATAAGAAAACATGTCACATAAATCTGTAAAGTTACTTACTAGCGCCACATAATTATTCAATACCTGACATATTTAAAAGACTCTTAAAGGACGAGAGAAATAAATGCAATCCTTTTAACCCTTTCATGCATCATTAACCATTTATGTTTTGTCTTAGCAGATCATAATTAATGCAGTAATTCATAATTCATGAGTGTTAAAAATAAATGCCCGATTACCTGTTAAGATAATCTTACAGCATTAGTTTAGAGATATCTGATGCAATACACACTCATGTTTTTTTTTTTAATTACTTATCTATTTTCCTTGTAATACATTTGACTTATTTTACATACCACTGTTTTACAATTCATTATACATTTCATTTATTCATTCATGTATATATTTATATAAATGGGAGTGAGTTGAGAACATTCATTTCTGTATTTCTGTTAGGAAATAATTCAGAGATAAATAATTGTTTCTGATCCTTTTTATTTCACATTTTAACAAATAAACCAAATAAATAAACTGTATCAGTTAAGTAATTTATTAAACTAATGACCTTACTAGAATTTCTCTAAACCCACGTGGTTGAACTACTAACCTCCAATAGCATGTTTGAATTCATAATGCAATGTGTAAGATCAACATTGGCAGGTTTTTCCTGCATACTGTTTCTTTCTGGGTGTGTCACCTTGACTCAAGCTGACAGCTCCTTTTGGTTTTAAATGACGTACGCTGCACTCTAGCTAGAACATGCATTTTTAATGTACATAACCCTACTTCCTCCTATTTTCCCTTCCCGTCCCCCTGATTCCCACTCTAGGTTGCAGCTGGTTAACACTCTTTTGTGCTTCTCACCCAGCCCCTCTCGCTGTCTTCCCGCCCCACTTCTTTATTTTTACTGAAAACAGACTCCTGACCAAATTCTTTGTTTTCCAACAAAGGCTTGGTGATGTCAGTGGAGCGAGGCATGCAGACAGAGTCCGGGGTAGCAGGAGGGGTGGGGCAAAGCAACGGAATGCTGCACAATGGTGACATCACAACACACAAGATCCTGTCTTAATTGCAAGTTAAGAAAACCGGTTTCCTGATAAAATGCTGCCACCTAGTAATAATGCTAACAGGGACTTCGGTTTCTGTATAAATTTATATAGACACCAAGTAGAGATTAAAAATCAATGTTTATATTATAACAGTATTGCCTGGCAACTTGATAACAAAATACAGATGGCAAAATGTATGCATCAGCTAAGGCGTTTCAGCTGAGGTCAGCATGAACTGAATGAGGAGCTGTTGCTTTGCTGCCATCTTGTGGTTATGTCTGGTACCTTTATCTAGTCCACTTCTAGATAAAGAAGCATGTGTTGGAAGCATGCTTTTCACTTTTCAATCTATAGAAAATGTACTATCAACGTCTGGTTCAAGGTTAAGTAAATGTTACATATATCTGCGTGAGTGAGTGACTATTTTTCATTGTAAACACCACAGCACACAGTGCACCGCAATGAAATGTGACATCTGCATTAAACACATCCATGAAGGAGCAGTGGGCAGCTTTGGCAGCGCCCGCGGAGCAGTGCTTGTGGGCGGTGCTTTGCTCATGAGTACCTCAGTGGTACCTTTACCGGTCCGGAACTTGAACTTGAAGACCTTCCGATAATGGGGCCTAAATGTTATGCTTAGCGGATTTGGTCCAGGCTAGTATTTAAATACTGTGATCTGTGTGGATCCCAATGCTCCAGAGCACTAATGGTAACAGTGTGCTGAAACAGCACCATCCAACAGATGAGATGTGAAACTTAGGTTCTGACTCTGTGAGGTCATTAACAACTTTTTAAAGGAGCAGAGGTGGAATCCTGATATCCTGCTAAAATCATCCACAAACAAACCTGTTTCCACTGCCCCTTCACCTTCATTAATGTGTGGTGAGTGTACTGGTACAGAATGGTGCAGCACTGAAATTGGTGCTGGTTGAAATGGCTTCACATTGACTCTGTAAAGCACCTGAATGTTTAGAAAAGCTTTGAAAATAAATTCAACATTCATTTTCTTTTCTGACATTATTGGCTTAATTCCCGTGGCACATGGTATGCACAAAATGGAAACCAAGAAAATTCTCAATGTCATACAACTTCTATGAGATCCAAAGATCTTTTTAATAGCAAAACTCTGAGTTACTTGCTTCCTTTCATGTACATGGTTGCCATGCCATTGCGTTTTTAAAATCTCTTCTCTACATCACGTAGCTGGGAACATTCAGTCTCCATGCATTGTATGCCGAGCTTTGTACTGGAGGGCCAGCGCCAGCACGAAACTCATGCTGCCTGCTCAGTTCATTCAGAGTGGCCTTGATGTGAAACACAGAGTTGGAGGAGAGACTATTGGAGCTGTGGGTGGTACGAAGGGCCGGGATTGTTCGTGTTCTAGTTAGCAGAAACTCTATTTTATGCCAAGGATGCCAATGCAGAAGAGATGAGCAAAAACCTAGCAAAACTGTGATCTACCAGGTGACTACAAAATTTGGGAACATTGGCTTGTTCCTGGACTGCAGTTACTGAATGAGTAATGATGAAAATGAATAGACATATAGCAGCAGAGAGGCAAATGTAATGGACTGACTTAAAGTGAAGCCCAAACAATGCAAATTGTACTTGGTGAAAATGTTTATCATATCATATTCATATTTTGTAGTTGATTTCAGTAGTGCATCAGAAATTGCAAACTTCGTACACCCCACTTAACATACACACTTACAAATAAATGAATTATAGTACTGCTGATAAACTATGTCTCAGTGCAA
Source organism: Distichodus sexfasciatus (assembly GCA_032718565.1). NCBI lineage: Eukaryota > Metazoa > Chordata > Actinopteri > Characiformes > Distichodontidae > Distichodus > Distichodus sexfasciatus. Next base: position 386,146 of record JAVGVS010000143.1, read on the forward strand.
TACTGCAACAATTGATGATTTTACCAATTGATATTTTAAGGAATTATTTTTGTTTAAATATTGTATCTGTTATAAGAATCATTACCAAGATAACAGCACATAATGCAGTTTAAAAATAAACTTATTAACAGAATTTTTAGACAAAAGAACAACAAAATTAAATGTCTAAAACACAAAAAAATTGTGTTGCAGTCTAGTCAATAACAGTGACATCAATCTCATAATTTACTGGGGAACTTTATCAATGCAGCTCTATTACATATGTGTATACACAAGTAGATACTTCCAGAAAATGCTATATTTGTGTGCTTTTAAGAGAACAATTACAAGACTTGAACATTTGAGGGAAAAAGTTACCTATTTTAGACAGTGTATATATTCTTCTGCTGTTAGTATATGAAATATCGTGTTATAATAAATAACAATGAACAGGTTTGCTTTGCTTTGTGACGAAAAAGTAATAGGAAAAGCACATCTGTCATATATTTTAAGGGAGCATAAACAGGGAACCCATGTCATATGTTGTACAGTGTTGGGTCTATTTATCCATAAAACATTTCCATATAATTATTTTTACAACATTGGACCAATGTTTCTGTGCGCCCACGTAGAGTGCGCCAGTTTTCCATTTGGATGGCGTATTAATTGTTGCACAACAATCTGATGCCCAGGAAGTGATGATGTACACGGCTACTCCAGAGACCACTATTAACCACCCCGGGGCACTAACTGGGGTGATTAAAAGGGGGGGATTCATTCACACGCTCAACACCGACCGCCTACACATGATGACTGAGTCTCATCCCGAAAGCAACCAGACAAACATATTGCAGGAAACACCGCCATCCCACAATTTGGTGATCCACAAACATGCCATCAGTCTAAATATAACCATGAACTTTTGTATCAGGTTGTACATAAAAAACATTTTACGAACATGCATTGTTAATTCGTGACTTAAAAAGCACGGAGGTGGTCATTTTGAACCATGAAAAACGTGTGCATTTGAGAGGTTGGTGTTGGTTTATCTTTTTAGACATAAAACCCTGACCTGTTGAGATTTGCTAAATATTATATTTGCATGTGTAATTGTGAATCAAACATGATTCTAGCATTTTTGCAACACGTCCACTTCATTACACAACTACTTATTGAGGTCACTGCGATTATTTGTCTGTGAATTGAGTATGTGCATCTAAATTCATACTTTTTTACATAACTGTATTCCAATACGACACTTAATAAAGAAAATCAGCTAAATAAAATTTGTGTAGTCCTATATAAGTCACGGTTACTACTGGACATTACCCCAGCTTCCCATCGGAGGGCACCCCTGTCCTGTCTTGCATGTGTCTTGGGTGGTATGTCAGTCAATTCCCTATGTCCTTCCCCCATGTGTCTTGCTTGATTAGTGTTGTCTAATTACTGTATGTGTTAGTCTTGTGTTAGCTTAGTTCTATGTGCCGAATTTCTTGATCTTTTTTGTTTCATTGGTTCCTGTTTAGTTCCCACCTCCAGTTAGCCAAGTTCTTTGAATGACCAACAAATAACCTTTGAATGATTTAAGCCAAGATAATGTAGTTCATGGAACTCTCAAAACTGAACATTTTAAGTCAGACATTAATTTTTGAGTTTAGTAACACTGTTTTAACCATTTTTACAATAACTCGCTTTTAATGCACTGTTGAAGGTTCTTGGTGTAGAAAATGGGTTCTTTACACTGGGTGTCATCAACCACATTCTGTTAATATAACTGCAATGGTAACTGTGGCAGGTTTGATTTTTTTTAAGAAAGTCAAAGACATTGAAGAATCTTGGTTAACCAAATCTGTTTTGAGCCCATCCTCCACTCTCATTTCTTATTCAAACGAATGGTCCCTAAAACAGTCATTTGCTAGATATGATTTCATTAACAGATTTTTAATTAATATAATTAGGGATGCACCGATACCTTTTTTTGAGACTGAGTACGAGTACCGATATTTATTTTTGGGTACTCACCGATACCGAGTACCGATACCTGTGTAGGTCTGTTATTAATAACAATGACAATAATAGTAGGATTTTTTAAAGAATTTTTATTTTTTTACCAACTCAAAGATAAGCCTAATAATTTTTGCATTTTTAGTGTTGCTAATTTTATACTGAAGAATTTACATGTAGACAGATGATTGACATTGCTGTACTGCAGTACCCCCACCCTCCAAGGCATTCAGACAAAAATTAAAACTTATCTTTTCCCAGCCGACAATAAACGTTTGTTCCTTTTATTTCTGTTAAATTTTGTGTTTGCCTAGCTTGTATTATGTACTGGGATGTAATGTAATGTAGGGAAGGCCTGAAAAAGTGTAATTTTTACATTGCAGCAATGAGGCTGGATGTGGCAGCGTCAATTGACAGAACATCACTGATCTATCTTTGTTTTGCGTTGCTTTTCGAACTGTTCCTTGCTGTAGTAAACGGTACATTTAAATTCAACGAATCATTTGGGTCTTTTTTGTGCACTGAATTATACTTTTAGGGAATGCGTTTTCATGTTTTAAGATAGGCCGCCCCATTTAAGTAAGCCGCACCCAATACGCAGGTTTGTAAAATTGATGTATAAGCCGCGGCCTATCGCTGGGGAAATACGGTAGTCTAAACAAAAAAAAAAAACACTTTCAAAAACCAAAATATAAATGAAAGTACACTTGAGCCTTATTGTGTCATTTTATAAAATGAATGATACTAATCTTTTATCCATTTATTTGTTCTATAAGTATCAAAACATAAAAACAGCAACAACAATTAAATAAAATATTAAAATATTAGTCTGCTTTGCCGCTGTCATTATCAAGTACCTCCAGACGGCTAACATTTTTTTTTTAATCTCCGCACAGTTTACAGTTTATTTGGCAGGTGTTGTGGCATTTACACTGCGTCCGCGTGGCGATGAACATAACTACATCATATCTTCCACATGTGGTTTCGGTGGTAGGTATCGGGGAATTTTGTTCCGAGTACGAGCACGGGGGGTGGTATCGGTACTTAGGGTATTATATCCCTAAATATAATTATTGTAATTATAATAATGAATTATGCAACCCATTGTAGTATTTTTCATGGAACCACCTAAATGGTTCAAAACAATCTAAGTCAGACAAAGTGGTGTTTTTGTCTGATGAATCCCAGGAGAGCATTTAATTGACAGAAATCAGAATTACAAAAATCAACATAAAACATTGAGTATAAGTATTGTAACACTGAGTATTGAGTATATGTATTAAAGTAACTTGGGTAAAGTCAAGAGTACCAAATCCTTGGTGATTCGAGCTAAAAAATACTTTGCATTCTCAAAAGTGCACTCAAAAAACTGAGTTAATTTATGAGAATTCATGGGATAATTCATGAGAACAAGTAAACTGATTTTTTTAAAAAGTATTAAGTAGTGTTAATGTTGATTAATGGCAAGTCTCCATAAATATTTTAGGGGTGTGTACAAGTAAACGGTTCTTATAATACAGCAGTACAAAAACCATTTAACACCTTTTTAAAGATAGACTCCTAGTTTAGAATCCAGTGTCTAGATCGTTCTACTCGAACAATTCGTGCTGTCAGAAATTCTCCAATAGAACTCCAGACTCCACGATGACGAGGCGAGTGATGAAAAACACTCGCAGCTACGGTGTAATATAAAAGCGGCTGCGCGCGGGACCGGAGCGCAGCGCGCGTGCCACGCCACCGTCTGCCTGCCTCGTGCTGTTTTCTTACCGAAACAGGGGACGATCAATGCAAGTCAGGAGCTTGGAGGTGAACACGGCTGAGAAAACCCTTCTCTCAGCTGATGGCACCAAGACGTTCTGTTCTTGCCGTAGCAGCCCCGAAAAAAAGGTTACCACTTCTGAACCGCTCATGCTTCCTCAGTGTAAAAACTCCAACCTCCAGCATAAATCAGAGGTGAAGATGAAAATGGGCATAATAAAAACCGTCACGGCACACTGGAAGAATCCAGAGAAGAGTAATAAGAAGCCCCGGGTGGTGAGATCCTCCAGCATCGGAGACCGGCTCTCATCCACCAGTTCTCAGCAGCCGCCTCGCCGGTCTCTAGACCCCCAAACCGCGCTCCTCTACCATGGGGGAGATAAAGTGCCAATCTGGCCGGATTTTTTAGGTAAAGAGGGGAAGCTGAGGCCGGTCAAACCTAACCACTGTCGGCGCGTTGTGGTGCTCGGTGCCCCCCGAGTGGGCAAAACGGCGATTCTGAGACGATTCCTCACCGACCGCTTCGAGCACGAGTACGAGCCCACGACCGAAGACTTTCACAGCAAACTCTACCACATTCGAGGACAAACTTACCAGATCGACTTCCTCGATGCGGCGAAAGAGAGAGATTTTCCTGCAAAACGCAGACTGTCCATACTGACAGGTATGTAGGGAGTGATGTATCTACTCTTACTGATTCTAATATTGAGAAAATATTGTGAAAAATACAATAACAAGCATAAGGATTCTTAGTGTAGAGATATGGTTCTCTATACTTGGAAAAAAGGTTCCTCAATATAATAAGAAGGTTGATAATGGTACAACATGGTTCTTGCAGCTCTGGAAAGGTTTTTATGAGAGTAAATTTGTTGTCACATCATATCATTATATTTAAGCATTGTTGTTAAAAGGCTCTCCAAAACCATTACCCAAAAACACTTCTTTTTGGTAGGAAGAACACCCAAACGACTATTATACTCTTTACAGAGTATGTACATTGTTCATAATCGACAGTTTACTCTTCATATATAAACATAATTATCTTGTCCAAGAGAGCTTTAACAGTTGTTTATTTGAGGTCTTGGCATTTTGGGGTGGTCTGTGTTTTTAGGTGGAGGTTGTTACTGACCAATTTTGATTATTCATATTTATCTCCCATAAACCCCTTAAAAACTTTTTCGTTTACTCTCAACAGGTGATATCTTTCTGCTGGTCTTCAGCGTGGACGACCGATCATCCTTCCTCGAGGTTTGCGCTTTGCGCGACGAGATAGTCGCCGCCAAATCCAAGTTAAGCAAATCGAAGGAAAATCGTCCGATTCCCATTATCGTCTGCGGTAATAAAATCGACCTGGCCTTGGCGAGAAGCGTGACTCCATCCGAGGTCTTTCAGCTACTCGGGCACGGCTGCGCGCTTTTCCACGTCTCCGCCAAAGACTCCACCAATCTAGAGAAGCTTTTTGGAGCCCTGGCCGAACTCGGGGGACTTCCCACCGAAACCCGTCCCTCCCTGCACCGCGACATTTCCATCCGCTCGTACCAGGCGCTCAGCATCAGCAGCACCATAAGCAGGAGAAGAAGAAGCAAGCGGGAGGCGAGAGCGCGCGTTCACGACGAGCCGTGCGGCGTCGTACACCCGCTAGCGCGCCGCCCGAGTTTTGGTAGCGACCTGCGGCGCGTGATGGGACCGAGCACGGCCAAACGCAGCCGGCCGATCGAAAAATGTCAAATCCAGTAAAGAGTGACGCGTGTAACTCTTGTCTCAAACCTATGAATAATACTTATTCACTGTGTAAGAATAATTTTTATTCTGTAAGCTCTCTGGCTGGACCGGGAGCGGATATGTATTATGTATTATTAAAAAGGACACTGTCTTAATATGTATTTTGGTGATGGGTTAATTTGCAAAAATAAAATAGGATCTTCTTTTTATTGTGTCTATCTATCTATCTATCTATCTATCTATCTATCTATCTATCTATCTATCTATCTATCTATCTATCTATCTATCTATCTAAGTAAACTATACAGAGAGACAAAACAACGTGGCTCCAGTTTTTACAGAGTACAAAAACGATTAATAAGGCATAAAATAAGCATATACTGTATAAATATAAAATATAATACATATAAATAAACATAAAATAATCATATATAAAATAAACCTTAAACTAGTGATGGAAAAAGAGACTCTGTCTGTCTCTCAATGTGTGTTATAAAAATAGATCATTAGAATCATTCGATCAATAAAATCATTCTTCTATAAAAATAGAAGAATGATTTAGAATAAAAATAAAGTAATACTAAAAACCATAAAGAACACGTACAATTAAAGTTAAAGTTATTGTTAAGCAAAGTAAAAGTAGCATATAAAAGTGCAAACATCGCAAATCATAAAGTAGGTATATTTTGACTGATTAATGTATGTTGAGTCTGTATTTTGTCGGTATTTCGAGTTATGTCTATATGTTGTGTTGCCTTAAAGGAAGGCAATTTACAGTCTTGAAGTTGTTCAGCCTCGGTTGCCAGGGGGAATAAGATGTGGTGTTTGTGGTTACAACGGTGTATAACGCGCGTCTGGCGACATTATGTGAGCAATTCCATGACAATGCCGCTGCGCCCACGACATCACACACCCGCCCACCAACACACTCACACTTCTGCATCATCGTAATTATGAAAGATATGAATCAACCATGTCCCTATAAGGAGAACAGACGTATAATGAGCCGGGCTACGCAACAAAGCGTCACACTGCGGGAAGATACAGCGCAGAGCTGGTGGGGGGTTTATCCCTCACTCTGTCCATGGTGCTGATTTCTTGGACTCCATGAATATCATTAAAATGTGAAAACGCGAAAATTCACGAGCAGTGAACTGATCCTAGGGATATATGTGTCTACATTTATCAGGAACATTTAATGACCAAACTTGGTTCAATTTTACTTAAACCTCTAAATGTACAATCAGTTTTACATACAATGAATCTTTGCTTTAGTTGTTGCTGCAAGTAAAATTATACAAATAAAAATGAAAAACCCTTGTTGGATGCTAAGATTTTATGTCATTTTAAATCTGGATAAGCAAAAAGACTAAGAAAACGCAAACCAAAGCTTAAACTCTTCATAAAAATATACCATCAGTTAAAAATCTGAAAGCAATTTCCATTGAATGGAAAATGTGAGCAAGTTATAATATATCTATGCCTGTTAAAGTGAATTGTGCAATTCTGTTGTGCTGAATAATGGTCTAATAATGTGCTCGACAGCCACATAAAATTAGACAACTGGTACTTTCCAATACACAATGTTCACACAGCAGAGGACAGATGTGCCTATTTTTGTTGAAGGTACACGCGTAGCAGGTTGGTGGCAAGGAGACAGATTATCATGTGAATGTTGCTCATGTGAGAGGATGAAAAGACACTCATACATCTATATATAAAGAGGTTACATACAAAGTCTTCCTTTCTTGTTCTGAAGTGACAAAAGACAAAGATTGAAACAGCAAATGCACAAAACCAGCCTGTTAGTTACATAATGGGAAATTCATTTATTAAAATAAACATTTTCTGTAAATTTCCTCATTTATCCATAAATGTTTATACTATTTGAAACATTTATCATAACAGTATAGAGTGGTTTCTCAACCATACCACAATATCCTAATTTTACATAATGAATAATACATTAAATACAGCAGTTGTCTTTTTTTTTTTTTTAAAGCTAATCACATTTTATACAAAAGTGATAAAATTCTCTTCCCCAACAGTGACCAGATTTTATAAAACAGGCATGTTTGAGTAAATTCTGAACTGCACCTTTTCAACTACAGAGACCCTGGGATGTTGGAGGCATCTGAAACCTTTCAGACAGAACCGCAGTGTTTAGATTTCACCACTATGACCATGAGAGGAGAATAAGATAAGTCTGCCGATTGCCATGGCAACACTTGGAACTCTGAGAATGTTCTCAGTGCACGCTGGAGTGAGACATTCACTCACATCTTAGCAGCCAATGGAAAGATTTTGTCCTTATTTGACTCTCAGTCCAGGACAAATAGGCAGCAATCTATCACACAAGTTACAGTACAAAAGATGTCAGCATCACCCCCATAAATGAAATAAAATCTCATATTCTAGAACAGTCTATTCTTTTAAAATTTGTTTGATTTTGCATCCTAGCTCCTCTTGTACTTGAGTAGCTTGTCCACCAGGTGTAGCCAAAAAATGTTCATTCATTTGAATTTTTTTTTTGAGAGCTTTATGCTCTTTTCCAGTGTGATTAAATGTGGAATAATCTCATCAGCTCTCGCAAGTTTGGAGGGACGCTGTCTGTCTCTGAGTATGAAAGAAAGTCTCCAGTCTCAGCAGCAGTGCAGGCAAAACGCTGTCCAGTAGAGCTAAGCCCTCCCAGGAACACCGCAGCCCCCTATAAACAGAAACAGTAAATTAGTAATAGGGTTGGATAAATTTATTGAAAATGAATCAAAAGCTAATTTCAGAACCTTGAATCTTGCCCATGATGATTATTTTGAGTATTTTTTTAATTGTTTTTTTTTAATTCTGTTAATACTTGCCCCAGTCTGTGTTCATGTATTGACCTCTTAAAAACATACTACCGCAGGTGTTGTCACGTAACTCCGCCCCGTCTAGTCTACCTCTACATCTGTGTGTTTCCCTCAGTCATTTTAAAATGACAAATATATGAACTCTTTCATTACAAAAAATATCCCATCTTTAAAAGTCAGTGAACTATAAGGTCAAACAACAAACAAAAAACACACAAATAATATTCATCAATTGTAATCAAGGTAAAATGTTCAATTAATCGTGATATTGATTTGAGGTCATATTGCCCAGCCCTGATTGGGAATATACAAACTTAGGACAAACACACAAGACCAGAGTAATCAGTTCCTCACTCCATATTTTTACATTTTCTTCGATTGAGAACGTGATGAAATATATACGATTATGAATTGTATACTGGTTCAGCTCAAGAATCAAATGTCAAATGATATTTTAGTGATCGTCTTTAATCAGCATATGGTATTGTCTCATATCGATCGCAGGTTCTTGAATCAAATCAAAATGGTATTGTAGCAAACTTTGTAATATCGGCAGACCTCCAATCATCGGTTACATTCTATAATTAGGGTTGGCTTGGTTTGTTAAGGTTCAGTTACCTGTCATCAAGGATTAGAACCCCCCTCTGTTGTAGTTCTTGAACATCCGCTGACTCACCAAAAACTTGATAGAGATCCATCTCAGGGCTGAACGATGTCCAGTGCTGCTCCATCAATAAATGTATATGTTAAACAACAACAACAACAATAATAATAATAATAATAATAACAATGACAACAACAACAACAATAATAGTAAACATCAAAAATGGCACTCTGGAACAGTACCACGCTTTAATTTTACATTAACACAATACAATGATGAATAAAACCATTGTATTTCTCAACATCTCAGCACTTTTGTTTGTCGTTCATCCAGGCTACATGCACCCAAATTTCTTTCCTGCTTTATTTACATAATGCAACCTATAACATCAGAACGAAAGATAAAATAGCTACAATTCTGAATAATAAAACATTTTGTAAAACGATAAAATGAGAATATTCTGAAGGGGGTAATTTTTCTACCCACTGTAAAACCAGTCTAATAAACTGATGACTCAGTGTAAGAAAACACTGTGATACCTGGTGAGAGATTCCCTCCGTCATGCGTAGGCCCATGACCAAAACCTCCTCCAGCCTACAGAGTCAACACCATACAGATTTAGTAACCATCTACAAAACCTTCTAGACTAATAATGCTTTAACTAATAAATAATAATGAATAACAATGAATAGGTTTCCAGCACTTCTGCTTGGACAAATAAAAAGTATGTGTTACTATTTATTATTTTAATAAAAAATATCAACAATGCGGGGCGGCACAGTGGTAAGCACTGTGTTAGCACTCACAGCGAAAAGATCCTGGGTTTGATACCCGTGTCAGCCGTAGGGCCTTCTGTATGGAGTTTGCATGCTCTCCTCGTGTGGGTTTCCTCACACAGTCCAAAAGCATGTTCTATTGGCGACTCTAAATAGGCTAATAGCGAGTCACTGTGAGTGTGTGAGCCCTGTGTTGTGTTGGCACCCGCCATGGCTTGGTCCCCACCTTGCACCCATAGTCCCCAGGATAGGCTCCTGTCCCACCCACCACGCGACCCCGGTTGGGATTAAGCGGTTAGGATGATAATGAAAATTTAGTAACCTACTACACAACTCATATATGCAAATAACTTTTTTTCAGATTATATATTACCAATAATAATAATAAAGAAAAGATTCTCACAGTCCAAGAAGGCCGAGTTGTAGCCGTCGTCGTGTTCCATGACCATGCTGCTGCACTTCTCTCATCCAAACATCTGGCTCTAAGGTCTGAGTCCGCGCCTCTCTTTGAACTCCACCAAATGCCTTTAGAACAAAACGCCCATGTGCTCCTGAAAGGCATGTCATTAAATGACAAAAAGCTTTAAAAACAAGCATCCTTAAACCATGTTACGTATTTGTTGTTTTATGGTGCAACTTCACTGTTGGCTTCTAGTTTATTTAATATATTTGAGTTCTATTCATCAACATTTTCTTGGTCAAATACTGTTTAAAAGTTTAGTTTTAAAGTGCATTATTTAATATTGTCTTGAATAATGATACTTAAATGTTAGGGAAATTATTAGTTTATGTTGGGAGTATCATCTCAGTGACATACTCACCAGGTCCGATGCCTATGTACTGCTGTGCCTTCCAGTAGCCAATATTGTGTGTACTCACAGCATTCTACAGAAATGAATAGGAACATTGTCAAATTTTGGACTTCTTAATCAATAACGGATCACAACTAATTCTGGTGTCTCCGTACATTGTGGGAATACCTCTACAGAATCAGAATCAATGTTTATTGCCAACTATATGGTAACATACAAAGAATTTGCTTTGGTGTTTGCCACTAAGACAATAGAGGTTGCATGCAATGGATGAACAGCATCCTCACATTTCTGGCAAAGTTGGACACCTCGTACTGCCGGAACCCTGCCTTCTCAAGAGCAGTTCGAGCAGATCTGTACATGGCGGCTGTTGTGTCATCACTGGGCATGCTGACATCGCGCTGGTGAACCTGCTTGAAGAGGTTAGTGCCCCGCTCGAGGGTCAGCTGGTAGAGAGAGATGTGGTCTTCACAGACGGACATCACCTCTTCCAGCTCTCCTTCCCAGGAATCCACACTCTGTCCTGGAAGCCCGAACATGATGTCGACCGAAACGCATCCAGGACAAAGCGTCCTGGCCTCCAATAGTGTCTGGAGAGCTTGCTGAGGACTGTGATCTCTCCCCAAAATCTTCAGACTGGCATCATTCAGAGACTAGAAAGCAAAATCAATTTAATTTCTTTTGTGCTCATGTAAGAATTAAATTTTAGTTCAAACGAACTCAAAAGTATTGAAGTATCTATTGGGTAAAAGGAACATTTTAAACATTATCTGAAGGATTGCAGAGGGTTGCAGTTGGGAAATACAACAGGAAATACTAACTATTAACAGGAAATACAATATCCAACATCTTAATTTGCTTAAAAATGTACAATTAATGTATGAATGTATGAATCGCATTTGCATGTAACCACCTGCATTCCAATAGAAAAGCGATTGACTCCAGCAAACACAAAGTCCTTAAGTCTGGCTTTCCCAGCAGGTGTGGGGTTCACCTCCAACGTGACCTCGGCATCGGCAGAAAGCTGTGCTCGTTTGGAGACTGTGTCCAAGACGGCACCGATAGTAGACGGCTGTGCCAGGCTGGGAGTGCCCCCTCCAAAAAACACAGAAGTAATCCTGGAAGTAAACAAACACTAATCAATTTCATGTTCACATAAAACATAATGTCGAATATTTAATGAATGTACAAAAGGGCTGTATAATATTGTCAGCATTGTGACAACTTAATATGTAGCACTCACACAACAGGATGTACAATATTAAGTAAAACAAATTGAACATGTTATGCCTCCACATTTTTGGTGCCTGACACAAAAGAACAATTCACAGGTTCTCAGATACTGTTCAAGAAAAGATGAATATCACTCAAAAATGTTTCCATCTAATAAGCTATACTTCACGCAGAGACACGCCACTAGAAAGAAAGCTTTTTTTGTCTTATTTGAGCCATTCAATTAATTTATAATATCAAAATATGTATGACAAAATATTCTGCAATGAGAAATGTTACCCCAGTATTGTGCAGCCCTAATGGGTTAATGGCAGTATCGACAATAACTCCTTTCCCTGATAAGTCTGAATGGTCTGTAAAAGAACTTACCGAGAAACCTGACTCACTTCCAACAGAGTTTCAGCTTCTTTTTGCAGACATTCTGTCATTAGGGCATGATTAACTTTGCGAGGAATGTACTTGTTAAAGTTGCAGTAAGAGCAGCGCTTCAGGCAATAGGGCCACTAGAGAAACAGAGCGTACTGTTAACGGTATTGATAACTCAGTGTCAAAGTATTATAACGTAAAATTCTAATGTAAAGATGGCGAAAAACTGGCTGTATACAGAATGACACTCACATGGACATAAAGTGAAGCCTGGTCTGAGTGTGGAGGTAGAGTTAATTTTGTTTCATTACCTGAATTTCTGCACAAAATTTTACCAAACCTCGCGCCCGGACACAGAGGACGCCAAGCTAATAGCACATTATTCATGATGTCTGCATAGTGGTCACGGTATATTATGGAAAACGGCAGTGGAAACGCACTAATGTAGACTTATTCTCCGTCGTAAGTCTAACTCAAAAAAATTAAAAAACAAATAAGGTTTTAGCCAAAGATAGCTACGAAGCACAATGGAGCGATACAGCGAGAGAAAGTTTCTAGACGGTAACATTTCACTGAGACACATGCGGTCATGTTACACTACCACCTCAATCCGCACGAAGGCGCTTTAGGCTCTTTAATAGTTACAGTATATAAAATATAGTTAAAATAAATGTAATAAACATAGTACTGTAGTACAGTACAGTACAGTATAGTAAATGTTTATTATATTATAAAACTACTCATTTTTGTAGCCCTTTATTTATTTGTTTGTCAAGTCAAATGATATACATACTATGAAAACTTTTAAACACATTACATATGAAAACACTGGGGTTAACTGACTCCACAGGAGTCTCAGTTTTTCAGTCAAACCTAACTCAAAAACCTATTCATACAATTCCACTGCTGTTAATAGTGTGTACTGATACCCACTGAGCAGGAATATTCAAAGGGAAGAGTGAACATTCACTTAAGTACTACTTACAAAAAACTGTGGTTTTGCCCAAAATGAATGGAACTAGCGTATGTGGGCATGTCTGTAAATGGGAACTATTTGATGTCACCACAAACCATGTTCTTTGAGATCTTGAGTTTTGATTTCAATGGGCCCAATTTGACCACCTTTATTTTTCCATAGCTAAAATTAATCCAGCTAATAGCAGTTTTTATCCCACTTCCTGACAGTTTCCCATCTGACGTTTATTGATACCTTTATTCTTATAGTTGAATGTTATATAGTAATGATTTTTTTACTCATTTGTGATTGGATATCTTTACTGGCTACTTACTTATTTACTGCAGGTTTTCTGTCGAATTAATGGATTCTGTTTCAGATGGAAATTCCAAGTTGGTCAGTGTGAGATTTTCTTTTGAATGTCAAATGAACATGTCGGAGACCAATATTTTGACAAGATGGATATTTATTAAAGGACACTCATTAAAGTTACTGTTTCTTTGACCTATTGTTTTTTACAGTTTCTTTGACCTATTAAAACATAAAGTTCACTGCTTTAGTTATCAAAAATGTAGACAGTCATGGGGTCACTCCCTAATTTAAAAGTTTTGATCATTAATAAGCAGATGTCTAAACCATGACAATTGATATCGAAACATAACCATATTGCTGGCAAACATTCTTAGAGTAGCAGGATAGTCACTCATTTAAAACAAAACCATTTGTTGAAACATGGCTATATTAAATTTAGTTTTTGACACATGAAGAGACATGCAAACATGCATTTAAATGTGTGTAAAGGGACAGAACCTTTTTATACCTTACAAGTAAAGCCGATTATCCGATTATTGGGGGCTGATATCAGACATTTTTCCGGTATCTGTGGTATCGGTGTTTAATTTTGAACATCACCAATATCAAGTACCTACAAGGTGTGCTACTGTGACTCCACTGCCATCTCTTTTCCCTGTCATTTGCTCTTGACTCGCTGCTTCATTTAATGTCCCGCCCATAACAATCTCTGAAACTCTGAATCAATCTCACACCCACACAAGCGCAGTGTGAAGGAGAAGAAGAAAGAGTAGAGTTTCAGCTGAGCTTGATGTTTGTAAAATTTTAATGGAGATTTTCTTCTTTTTTGTGCATATCGCTTCCAAATATCGGTTATCAGCCACATTAACTAGCAATAATTGGTATCGATTTCGGCCTTGAATAAACAATATCAGTCGACCTCTATTTTAAAGAATTTTAAAGAGAGTGTTAGTATGCAAACTACTCTTTTTAGTCTGAGTCTGTATCTTGGTCTGTTATTGCCTCCATTTCAGGTGGAGTGTCACCATGGCAGGGGAAGGATAAGAACTCAGAATGCAAGTACAGCAATGTCTAAAGTTGTTTAATAACAAAACACAACAATAACACTGGATTTTGTCTTCACCAGCACAAAAACTTCCACATAACACGACAGTCATTAGACAAAGGGGAGAGTCAAAAGGCACAGGTGAACACACATCATGTTAATCAGAACTTTAAAAAAAAGGGAAGACAACAAATAAATATCAGCGACCAGAGGACAGGTGGTTAACCAAAGACATGGAGATTAACCAAATTATCAGTTGCATTTCTATTTGTTTGCAAAATGAACTTGCCTCAGGATTTTCCTCCCTTTATTTTTACATCTTATACAAATCCATGTAAATGGTATTGAACATAAAATAGATGTATGGCTTTTCTTAAAATGAGTAAACATTATACAATATATTTCCTGATAATCATATTCTAATCATTAAATGTGTGTTCTGCTCTGTAACAATATACAATAAATAGCAGTTTACATAATGTGCCACACTGTGACTGTAATATCATAATACTGTACCGTGATTTTAGAATTAAGCTGAACTACTTCTTTGAAAGTAAACTCTATTCCAAATTACAATCACACCCAAGAAATAAGTTCGCTTTCACTTAATCCATGTGTCTGCTTATGAATTGCACATTCTTGCCACGGTTTTGTCGCAGGTTAAAAAGGCGACATTGCTTTCTTAATTGACATACATTCCATGCCTTCATTCTGATGTTCATCTGCTGCCACAAGTACTTACATATGGTCAGAAATAATTTAACTATGGATGACCTCGAACAAGTCATCACTGTAACGTTCGTCAAGTCTGAGAAAAGAGGCAGAGTAAACAAAAAAAAGTAAGGCATTGTAATTTCTGCAAACAGCATACTTTTTCCAATTGTCACAGTTGCAGTTTAACTGATTCAAGCAGTTTTTCCTACTTTTTCATGTTAGTTTGGCATTGTTTGTAATGTATTGCATATAACACATTTCACACTTGCAGCGTTTGTTAGATGCACATATTTCCTCATTAGCACACATCCTAATTACTTCCTTTTGCTCAGAGGGCCAATGGCAGTAGGGCTAGGAGTTGGTTAAGCTGGATTTGAACCTATGACGCCTTGGTTCCTAGACAAGTACAATACCAATTTGACCACCACCCTTTGGTATGTAGATAATTACATTAGATCTTCTCCTCCAGCTTTAAGCTTATTTTGGTATTTAGTTAACTTTGATTACTGTTTAAGGGTTTATTTTCTTCAGAAATTCCTACACCACTAAACAGAACATAATCCAAAAAGAGTTAATACTGGACATTTTAGCAAGAGAGTGACTTCATAGATTCCAAGCACAAAAAATAGTAAAATGAGGCTTTATTTATAAAGACGTGTTCACAATAAAATGTGAATATTCCTATATTCCTATAATATTCCTATTTTAAAAGAATAGGATTACCTCTTAAGTAATGTTCACTTACCTTAGTTCTAGTTTATCATTCTTAAGAGCATTCAATTTTATTTGTCCTGACCAGGTTTCTTTGTTATTGGTCATATCCAGAACTCTCAGGTGTGAGGGGTTTGATTGCAGAGCTGAAGATACAGCAGCAAAGCCTTCATCTCCAATTGAACAATCCTTCAGTCTGCAGAGAGATTATTTTTCATTTAGATTTTTTAAAATGTTCGGTAGTTTACATAAATTAATTTTTGTATTTACTCAGATTTGTTAGCAGCAAAATTTGATATAAACAAAAAAAACAATAAATCTTAAAACTTGATTATTTTAATCATTAACAGTGTAGCAATGCATATTTTTATACTTGCACATCTTCGATGCAAAACATTTTATAAAGTTTATATTTAATCAACTGCTAACAGCTTAATTAAAAAAAACTTAAATGATGTTGATCATGTTAACAAAATAATACTAAACACAGGAAGACAAAGTAGTTTGAAGAATAATAATAAATAATAAACACTTTATTTATTTTATTGTATTTGTGTATGTTATTAGTGTACTGTGCTTTTTGCATAATATGATTTTGTGTAATCAAACAGACTTTACAGAACAAGACTAATTTAAGCATTGAGCATTGTATTCATCAGGAATGGTTTGATCTGATTCATTGCACACAGTCTGAAGAAGAAAAAAAAGACAGTATTTTCCAAACTTTCTTTTGGTCTCCTGACTAGTACAGAATTTATACTACAGGGCCATATACGTTTGGAATTTGTGGTTTTACTGTGACAAATGACTGTGAAATTTGATGCACCAAATATGACAATACACCAGTTCATTTAAGCAAAAAATGTAATGAAGTTGAATCTACAGTGATGTGATGTGAAAAAAGCCTGCGTGTGGGTTTGTTTTTTGTTTTGTTTTTTACATATGTGGACATTTAGATATTCACTATCAATTCTAACAATGGGAGATTTGTGTAATATAACTTAAGCTGAAGAAAAGACAGTAAAATCTAATCCTAAATAAATGCAATTTCTGGAACGCAATAAATTAGGACACCCAAACATTTGTTCCCAATTAAATGGCTAAAATTGCACACAGGTACATCACATCAGGTGCACATGATTAGAACATCGTTATGGTGCTTTGAAGGAGGAACCTCAGACATTTAGTTTGGTGTCCTACTGACTGTGAGAGTGAACACGATGGTGGGATCAAAAGTGCTGAGGCCTTCAAAAAGAAGATTGTAGCAGCTTATGAGTCTGGTAAGACATTTAAAAAGATCTCAAATGAAACTGAAATCAGCCATTCCACTGTCCTACAGCAGACCCTTGCTACCGTTGATGTGAAAGTGCATGCCTCCAATCAGAAAGAGACTCCACAAGTTTAATTTGACTGCAAGGTGAGCAAGGAGGAATCCCTTTGTTCTCTAAGAGAAACATGAAGGCCAGACTAACGTTTGACAGAGAACATAGACAAATACTAAGACTTCTGGAATAATGCTCTTTGGACAGATGAGTAAAAATTGAATTATTTGGACATCAGAACAAAGGACATGTTACTAGTCTAGCATAAATACATCTATTCAATGTTCATAAACATTGTTTTACTTACAACAGGGTCTCCAGTCTACAGTGAGAATTCCCTAGTCCATCAGAGAGCAGCCGTACACCTAAATCTTTGCAATAATTGCCTTCAAACCAGCATCAATTCTTATAGGTACACTTGCACAAAGTCAGGGATTTTGTAGGATTATAGTCATTATATTATTTTGTAGTCATTATATTATTTTGTAGGATTATAGGATTATAGATCTTTGATTATTTTATACTCTTTATACTTTATATTGTCAGTACAACCATTTCAACTGAGGAGTTACTTAAGTACCTTGGGATGATCATCTACATTGATCTTACAATTGTAATATTACTTATTTTTGAAGAAGAGCTAGTAGAGGATGATCTTCCTTTGGAAACTAACCAACCACTATTAATGCCATTTTTATACTACCAACAATGAGCCTGAGTCTGATCTCAGGAATAAAGTCAGAAGAGCACAGTATATGATACACAATTCTTAAGACTGTAGAATGCATAAATACACACTTTTCTAAATCTCAGCAGAGAAAATATACCAAATTTCCAAAGAAATTTGAATAATAATAGAAACCATAATCAATATCAGGGATGAATCTTTGAAAGATAATATTACCTCAATGTCTCTAGTTTGCAGTCAGGATTAGTCAGTCCATCACAGAGCAGCTTGACTCCTGAATCTCTAATACTGTTCTCACTCAGATTCAGCTCTTTCAGGTAACATGGATTTGATGTCAGAACTGAGGCCAGAGCAGAACAACCTTCATGTGTGACACCACAATGCTTCAGCCTGCAAAAATAACAAAATACTAATTTCAAAAACAAAACAAAACAGTTGTGTCATAACCTGAAAACCATTTAAAGTATACTTATAAGACAAATACCTATGGAACAGAGTAATCAGGATTTCATTGCAAAACAAAGTATTCACATCAAATTTGGTGCCTTAATTTGTTTGTTAATTAACTCACTAACATGAATTAAATCCAAACAGCCCATTTAAGAACCAGGTTAATTTGTCAAATTATTTTATAATCATAAATAGCTCTGCAATGGAGCTTTTCTCTTCACTTCCTGTAAATAGCCATCTTGTTTGCAAAGTGTTTGCCATTTCTGTTTTTTTTTTCTTGCTTTGGATTACCCTTTTTGCCTTGTTTGATATGTGATTTGTATTTGGTTGAGGATTGGTGTTAATATTGCCAGCTACTTTAGATCTAGTCTTTGTCTTGAGACAAAAACACTTTTTTTTTTCAAACGGTTTCTGTAGTGGTAAGAAGCAGCAAAGCAATTTTGGACTTTAAGTCTTTATTTTTAGACAACATTAATTCCACTATGCAATATCAGATAAGCTATAAGATATAGCAGTGAGATATGTTACTTACCTGAGCGTTTCCAGTTTTAAGTCTGAACTTTTCATTTCAGCACAGAGAAGTTTTACTCCTGAATCTTGTAGAGTATTCTGTGAGAGATTAAGACTTCTCAGGTGTGAAGGGTTGGATTTCAGGACTAATGCAAGATCAGCACATACTTTCTCTGTGAATCCACAATGCTTCATTCTACAACATAAACACAGAACAACTGTCTTTGACCTGGTGACCTCATACTTATATGCGGTTCGTACTTATGGATACTTACTGTGTATATACACTCTATATAACAGTCCCCTGAATATATATAGTATATATTCAAAAATTATTCATACTGACATTCCAACAAAAAATGTCCAAAAATATTTATACCTCCGTAAAGTTGTCGCTGATTTTTGAGAAATGCAAGTTTGTATACCATTTCAAATGGTTCTAGTTGTTTATATCATATGCTAGTGCAGTCTAATCAACTATAAATTGAGAGCAGCTGCTGCAAGAGTCAAGTGAGTCACTAGTCAACTGCATGTCTAGACTAAAACCAAGGAGCTTAATGAGGAACTCCTATTGTGCATTGTGTTAATAAAAAGACAAGGAAAGGCTGTAAAGCTATATCCAAGTTCCAAAGGCCACAGTGCAAAATAGTTCTGCTACCAACATCTCAAGGCAGACACTCCAGCAAAGACCCTGTGGGGAATTGTAATAACTAACAACTCATCTTGAACTATTGCTTGTTGTACATTAAATGTTCGTGCACCCGGTCGCCCAGAGGAGGATGGGGTCCCCCCTCCGAGTCTTGGTTCCTCTCAAGGTTTCTTCCTATTAGAGGGAGTTTTTCCTTGCCACTGTCGCCTCAGGCTTGCTTGTTGGGGGGTTTAGGCCGGTTATATGTAAAGTGCTTTGTGACAATGACTGTTGTTAAGAGTGCTATATAAATAAATTTGAATTGAATTGAATTGAATTGTGGGGAAGTTCTCTCCCAGAAAGGCCCAAAGCAGGTAATTTTATAGGCCAAACTGGCACAAAATGAGCCAGAGCCAGAATAATCTAGTAATTATGTATACAGTTTCAGCCCTTTTATATAACATAAAGCTAAAAAACTACAGATGCCTGATTTAAAAAGTCAATGTGGACTTGTTCTGTGAATTACTGAAAGGCCTTACCTCAGTGTCTCTAGTTTACAGTGAGAATTACTTAGTCCAGAACAGAGTTGATTCACTCCTGAATCTTCTAATTTATTTGCAGACAGGTCTAACAATTTCAAATGTGAAGATTCTGAGCTCAAAGCTTCAGCCAGAGAAGCACATCCATCATGTGTGATACCACATTTCCACAACCTCAAAAGATAAAAAAAAATACACTTGTCTTGTTATGGTTGTTGCATATCTTACAGAGCAATTAGACAACATTTGAACCCATATCATGTTGCATAATTTCTGAAATTCAGCTCCGCACAGTTACATTTATGTGCCATGGAAGCTTTGATGTACTTCTTGATCTTTTTCTTCATGAGTGACATTGACACCTTTGACACTCTGCCTTCTAAAATAGCACTTCACATGCCTGCATACACTGACATTTTACACTACAACTTTCTTTTTTATCTTAAAATCTTTCCTTTCCCATCTTATTTCACACATAACTAAGTTCCTCCCCCCATTTCTCTCTCCTGTAGGATTAGATTTTCAGGACCAAACCAGTGCTCATCACACATTCTTAGAATTTCTGCATTTTCCTCCTTCAAACCTGTCTCTATAATTCTTGACAGGATCACCTTGAAACATCTCTAGACAGCTCAAAATATCAACAACAGCAATTTTAGAAATGTTTTTGTAGATTCTTAAACATAAAAGAGGATCTTAGTTTATTTTAAATCACTATACCACAATATTTCCAGTTTACAGTGAGGATTCTTCAGTCCAGCACAGAGCAGCTTCACTCCTGAATCTTCTATGTCATTCTCAGACAGAGTAAGTTCTCGCACAGCAGAAGATACTGAACTGAGAATTGATGCCAAATCTGAGCAGCTTTTCTTTGTCAAATTACAATGATGAAGACTGTAAAAACATGCAAAGAAATTACTATTTTAAGAAAGTTTATCCATCATATTTACCCTAATTGAGTACTTTAATAAGAGACATGACAGCTTCAACCTAGTATTTTAGATATAGCATTCATATTATCATTGTGTTTACATTAAACACTAAGTTAAACAGTCACATGAGTAAAAATATGTTATATATCCATCATATGACCAAGTGCTTTTAGCACTGGATTCAATGTTACTTACTTAGCAGCTCTGGATGCTGCAACCACTGGTAGAAGCTTCTGGAGAAACTTTTCTGAACATCCATGTTCCTTCAGGACAAATCGACTCAGCTCCTCTGCTGATGTCAGTAAAACTAATACCACAGACATCCACTGTGAGGAAGACAGTTTGCATGTTGATCTAGTCTTAGACTTTAGATAATGTTGGACCTCCTTCACCAGTGAATCATCACCCAGTTCATTCAGGCAGTGAAACAGATTGATGCATTTCTCTGCATTGGTATTCTTCCTTATCCTCTTCTTGATGTACTGAACTATTTCTTCTTTGTTACAGGATGTGTTTTCTGCCATTATGTCTAGATCTTGAAATAGAGTAATATTTGACTCCAGTGAGAGACCTAGTAGAAAGCGAAGAAAAAGGTCCAGACACCCATTCTTATTCTTTGAGGCCAGTTTCACAGCATCCTTATGCACATCTGAGAGTTTTGTTCGTTTTCGCAGGTCACTGAATTTAGATAATGGACCTTGCTTCAAAATATTTGTTTTTTTCTTTATAAAGATTTGATGCACATATAGAGCTGCAAGATGCTCCTGAATACTCAGATGAACAAAGCAGTACACTTTGTTCTGACGAAACCCAAACTCTGTTCTAAAAATCTGTGTGCACACTCCTGAGTACACTGATGCTTCTGTCAAATCAATTCCACTGTCTCTCATGTCATTTTCATAGAAAATCAAGTTACCTTTCATCAGCTGATGAAAAGCCAAATGACACAATTTTAAAATTATTTCTTTATTATGTCCACTGTACCTTGCTCTTATTATATTTATCTGAATGACGAGGAAGTGTGTATACATTTGTGTCAGAGTTTTTGGGACCTCTCCACTCCGTGCTTCACTCAACAGTTTATCCAGAACAATCGCAGAGATCCAACAGAACACTGGAATGTGACACATGTTGAAAAGACTTCTTGATCCCTTCAGATGTTCAAAGATTCTTTTAGCCAATCTCTTATCTGGTATTTTCTTTCTAAAATACTTCTTCTTTTGTTTGTCATTGAACCCTTGTACTGTTGTTACTCGATCTACAAGGTCAAAGGGGATTTGTTCAGCCGCTGCTGGTCGCGAAGTTATCCAAAGGAGGGCAGAGGGAAGCAGATTCCTCTTGATGATGTTTGTCAGCAATACATCCACTGAGGAAGACTGATTTACGTCAGCCAAACTTGCATAATTCTGAAAATCGAGATTTAAGCGGCATTCATCCAGTCCATCAAAAATAAAAAGAATTTTCTGCATGCTGAAAATATTCATTTCTTTTGTCTCTTTAAAAAAGGAATGAAGGATGTCTGTCAGACTCTGGTTTTCATTGTGCATCCGATTTAGCTCTCTGAAGGGAAGAGGAAATATAAGGTCAATGTCCTGATTTGCTTTTCCTTCAGCCCAGTCCAGAATAAACTTTTGCACAGACACTGTTTTTCCAATGCCAGAGATTCCCGTTGTTATTACAGTTTTGATGTCTTTGTCTTGTTCAGGTAAAGGCTTAAAGATGTCATTGCACATGATTGGTGTTTCAGCTTTCCTTGCAATATCCTCAATCTGTTGCACCTCATGATCATTCTTTATGTCTCTCTGGTCTCCTTCTGTGATATAGAGCTCTGTGAATACTTTCCTGAGAAGTGTGCTGTTTCCATGAGTTGACACTGTCTCATTCAAACACTGAAAGCTTTCTCTTAAACGTGATTTAAATCTCGTCAGTGCTTCAGTTTCAGTCACCGCAGTGCCTGAAATGCATCTGTAAATTGACAACGATTAAGTACAGTTTTGAACAATGATGGCTCAGAAAAAAACTATTTTTTATCACTTTAAGGTCCAATTTCATAGCTGATATTCAGTTTCAGCAATTCCTGACATGGTACCTGAATAGTTTAGAATACTTTAGTTAAAAAAGATGTCAGTACATCATGTACTGTGCCCTTACTCTATTTCCGTCATATTGATCTCCTGCTGATCTCCTGTTGTGCTCTGAATCCCGAAGAGCCCATTTAATGTCTGATGGAGGACACTGTGGATATAACATTACTGATTACCGTGGTCTGTAGTTATGTACACAAAATCACAAAATTCCTCAAATTCACAACCAAATATCACAACTGAATGCTAAATATGGCGTATACTTTAATAATGTTGTCTAAATCCAAATGCTGTTTTGGATTTCTTGGAAAATGGAATTTAAGGACTAACCTAATCACCCCTGGAACATCAGCACTCTCAGGGTCTTGTGATCGTTGATAGGGATTCTCAGCACCCAGTGGTGGCAGATTAGGGCTCTCACTGGCTATTATCTGTTCAATAGAATTATCGTGGTCTGACAGTCCCCACGGATTATCATGGACCTCGGGACGGACCTGTAATTCAGGAGTCTCAGGTCCTGGTGGTTGAGGGCCTGACAAATCAGTACCATTTGTACTACTTGTGAATGATAACTGTGTTTGATCAGTATATTCAGCGCCTAGGAGTGGATCAGGACACCTTGACCTGAAGTAAGAGTACAGGGTGACCACAGTTACATATATTTTCAATACATAGGTGTTGGTGTCTGAAGCAGAGAGATTGTAAGATGTGATGGTCTAGTGATAGGATGAACTGAAAATTGTGCCAGACACTAATAAATATATATACAGTATGTCACTGTTTCCCTGTTATGCTGTGATGTAGATTAAGATCTTGTACCTGTGTCCAGAAGGAGCTTCTTCTTTGTTTAATGTGAGTGGAGAATCCATAGACATGTTGCTCATTACTGGGGAGCCTGGTCTTCTTGCTGGAGTTTCACTAGATAAACACAAGTTCCTCTTAATTGTATACTCTAATATAATATTGGTTTATTTCAGATTGTAGCAAACGAGGATCATTAAGATTTAAGAATGTCCGTATTTCAAATGGCTCTCAGTAGACATTATTCTTAATAGACGCTCAGATGATTCTTCTGCTTAAAAGTTTTTCAACATACAGATTTTATGTACACAGTGATGTAAATTTGAGATCTTGTACCTGTATCCAGATGGAGGTTCTTCTTTGTTTAATGTGGGTGGAGGATCCATAGACACGTTGCTCTTTAGCGACACACAGCTGGCTACTGGGGAGCCTGGTCTTCTTGCTGGAGTTTCACTAGATAAACACAAGTTTCTCTTAATTAGATATTCAAATATAAAATTGTTTTATTGTTATCTGTAGAAAATAAGGCTAGAGAACACCAGACAAGTCAGTCCCTGGTGATCAAATCAGTGATTGTGAGATTGTGTAATGTAATGTTGGTCTACTTCAGATTGTAGAAAAGGAGGATCATTAAGATTTAAGAATGTCCGTATTTCAAATGGCTCTCAGTAGACATTATTCTTAATAGACGCTCAGATGATTCTTCTGCTTAAAAGTTTTTCAACATACAGATTTTATGTACACAGTGATGTAAATTTGATTTTCTGTACCTGTGTCCAGATGGAGGTTCTTTGTTTAATGTGGGTGGAGGATCCATAGACACGTTGCTCTTTAAGGACACACAGCTAGCTACTGAGGAGTCTGGTCTCTTTGCTGAGATTTCACTAGATGAACACAAGTTTCTCTTCATTATATATTCAAATATAACATTGTTTTATTTTCGACTGTAGAAAATGAGGATACACTTGCATGTTAGTATGAATCCTTATTTTACCTGCATTTCCAATGAAGATACTTATTTCTATTGAAAAACATGATTAATCACACTAGCTTCCACTAATCTTTACCTGGGCTTAGAGGAGACGCCTCCATCTTTGAAAGTATCAAAAGATCTGTCACTCTTCATAGAAATACAGCTGTCTACTGGGGAGGCTGATCTTTTTGCCTGGGTTTTTCTACATCACAGCAAAAATATTGACAGATATTTCACCAATTCTAACCTTTTTTAAAATGTAGAGTACCTAGACAGCATAACATATTTTGACATTACCAAAATAACCAAATGATGATTCAGCTGTAAATACGACGGTATCAGACACAAAGGGAAAAATTGTGAACAGTATTACCTTATATATAATTATCTACTTTTTTTCAGCAAACTTCAAAACAGAAGCCTATTTATCAAATGAATCTCAATTTCAGTTCAGTATCCTTAACATATGCTTAGACTTTTAACAAACATATTTTACTTATACCATGATGCAAATTTGAGATCCTGTACCTGTGTCCAGATGGAGGTCCTTCTTTGTTTAATGTGGGTGGAGGATCCGTAGACACGTTGCTCTTTAGCGACACACAGCTGGATACTGGGAAGCCTGGTCTTCTTGCTGGAGTTTCACTAGATAAACACAAATATCTCTTAATTGTATACTCTAATGTAATATTGGTTTATTTCAGGCTGTAGAAAACGAGGATCATTAAGATTTAAGAATGTCCATATTTCAAATGGCTCTCAGTAGACATTATTCTTAATAGAAGCTCAGAAGATTCTTCTGCTTAAAAGTTTTTACGCAGTGAGGTAAATTTGATTTTCTCTACCTGTGTCCAGATGGAGGTTCTTCTTTGTTTAATGTGAGCGGAGGATCCATGGACGTGTTGCTCTTTAGCTACACAGCTGGCTACTGGGGAGTCTGGTCTTCTTGATGGGATTTCACTAGATACATGTTTCTCTTGTATACTCTAATGTTACATTGTTTTTTTGTTGGATGTAGAAAACAAGCATAAAATCTTTTCTTAATATGCATAAACATGTATTTCATCATCTGTATCTCCAAACAAGACAAAACAAAAACCCTCTAAAATATGCATCACCAGACCATCACCGACCACCAGCAAACTGATCATGCTGGATGATGTTGCAGACAGCACAACATTCACCACAGCTTCTCAACACTCTTTCATGTCTGTCATACACTCAGTGTGAACCTCTCTTGCTGTTTTCTGTTTAGCCTCCTAAACAACACGGTCCTTAAGTGGACAGATTGATATCCAAAAGTATGATGTATTTTCTTAACTAGAGCACAAGAGCATAGATTGCTTCAGACTAGAATAGACTTATTCATCTTAAACTGTAATAATGAAATATATAATTCACTTCGTGTTACTCTGAAGTTATTTCTCTTGCTATGCAGTGGAGCCATTCGATGTACATGTAACATGATTTATTCCCAGTCTCTCACAGGAGAGGTGCTTTTTCTGCCATCCTACTGATCCTGCTGAACTGGTACAGCAAGTCTTGACATGCTTGTGTTAGTACAAAAAAACAAATATACCAACAAACATTTAACAGACACATTTGTCTACTTCATGCTATTAGTTTAAGTGTTATATCTTTTTCTTTTTTTATTTTTCATCTTAGTATAATTCTAACATGTGGTTGTGCTTTGTCTGATTCTGTTACGCTGCTTGTTGATTTTACTATAAATTTTCTTCAGTGACTACAGAATTGAATTTTTGGCTAGTTGACTAATCAGTCTTTTAAAATGTTTGTGTTATTGGTTCTCTACCTCTATTTACATTTTTTTTTCCTAATTTCACTGAATTGGATTTGCTTTTCTAAAATCAACTCTCGTGCCTTCTTTTTCCTTTGTCATACATTTGTCATACAACCAAAAATGTGAATTCTAGACAGACACTTTTTGACATTATTCTAGACAGTGTCAGAGAATTGTTTGAGAATGTTATCCAGGCATCATTTTTGCTACTCTGTGCCTAGAATTCTCAAAATGTCCAAATACACTAAACACATCCCCCTCCATAAACTTCACTGACCTTTGATTCCATTACAAAATATTTTGTGTTTGTTCTGAGAAAAAAAGTCAATAAATGTTTAATTAACATTTATAAGCATAAAAGCATTGGGTAAGCAAAGGTAAGTTTCTTACCCTGTATCATGGATCCTTATTATGTCTTCATTGTGTCTACGTGGGTGCATGGTTGAAAAACACTTTCAGTTTTGACACTTTTTTGAAAATCTGGTTTAACAACTTCCCCACCCTGAAATAAAAGACTAAATTGAATTATTAGGACACCTCTTCATGTTTTAACGTGCTGCTTTAGAGATTTAACCGTTTAAAATGTTCAAATTTCATAACGTAGATATTGCACTATACAGGGAAAAATGTGTTTTTATAGATTTTTTACAACAGACACGTTGCTATTTCTACCTCATTTCCTTTTTGAGATAACACCACTAGATGTCAACAGATAGCTTTTTTTGGTCTTCTGATTCACTGACTTTTGTTGACGTCTGTATGGGTTTCTTTTGTGCTTGGATCCCGCTGATTGACGCTTATGGGTATATTTTAGTTTTTGCTATAGGTGCAATAGATAAAAAGCATGCTTGAAAAGAATGCTTAATATAAAAATGTAATTATCTTAATAGTGAAACTCAACTCGGTGTCTGTAACATATTCATATTATCTGCTCCCAAACAATAGGATTAGCTTGCAAATAATGGAAAAAAAACATTCAGCTTTCAAAATTAATTTGAAATGTAACTTAAGCCAGAGGTTTTTTTGTTGTTGTTGTTTTTTTTGTTTGTTTTTTTACATCTGGCTATCATTAAAAAACTTTTAATTTGGAACATACCATTGAAAATACACAAGTTGAGCAGATTGAATGGAATCCTTTTATTTGAATGGATTTTTTCCCTTCACTGCATGTATCTAAAGGCAACTTGTTTCCTATTGAGATAACTCTTAAGAAGCGTTTGTAGGACCTCTGTTAGGGTTGGCCATGGGTCACGAGGTCACAACTTTGGGGACTGTAGTTGGTGCAGCACCTGGTGGTTAATTCGGAGGAGCGGTTACAGCAGCTTGGACCTATATGGACGGTGCTTTTGCAGAAGGATGCCACTAATTTTAAAACAGTCACAACAATATCTATCCACTGACAACAAAATCACCATGATCTTCTGTACTTCTTTTGACATATATTTTGTTGTTAGTGGTGAGGTCATATTGTCTAGTCTTAACAGCCGAGACTGAAAACAATTATGTATTAAAGACAATTAATGTTTTTATGTTTAATGTTTTTATGCATTATGTTTTTTATGCTTTTATGAGTTTTTAGTTTTAGCCTCTTCATCCAGTTGTTGACACTAAACACCAGGCAAGGAACACAGGATATCGAATAGCCTAGGTGTGTGCATTTGGGACATGTGTCATATTCTGTTTACAACATCATTTGTATGATTGTAAGCCCAGTGAAGGTTCACCCTTTTTATTTCTTTATACCCGTCCTTCCCCCTCACATAGTCGGTAGTACACACCCAGTTTAAAGCATCTTTTAGATTTAGCTTTACAGCTGTCAAGTTGGTACCAGGAGTGATTGAAGTTAGCAAAGGTAGATTGTTCTGAATGAGCACATTAAAAAAATCTGTAAATGTGAAATGTAAATAATACTTAATGGGTTCTGTTGGATTCCTAAAAAAAAGAAAAAAATATTTTCAGTTGATTAATACTTCAATTCTAGGTGTAGGATCAGTTCGTATAACTGTTACTCTAAATGCTTTATGCTGAAAATTCAGGTTTCACTCAACATTTAAAAGATAAAAAAATTAATTTTTTTAATGCTGTAAAATTACACAAGGGTTTTATAATGATTTAAATGAGAAAGTAAATAAAGTTTTTTATCTTCAACAAATGAAGCTCGCTTATATTTCCTTTTTTTGGAAGTGTCATTGTCTGTTACACTTTGTCCTGTATTTACACTGATTGTGCTGGTTATGTAAGACAGAGGCGGTGAAACAGGTAGTGCCTGGTGCCGCCCCTCTCTCTAAACACACCTGCTCCGATGGTTTCGCTCATTGCCAAAGTGCATACAGACGGATACATAGTCCATCCCACATCTGAAACATTCAGGTAAGCTAAAACTGAGTCACCACTACTAATATGTCATTTCTTCACAAACTGACAATACAAGCTCTTTTAATTTAAAATCAATTTTTTTCATTTTTAATTACAATTTGTGTATTTTATTATAGTCGTGTTATTTCATAATAGTAGTAATGTGATAGTTACCAACATCTAATATTGATGTTGTAATTAAAAAATTGTAATATACTAATGCAGTAATTCTTTTGTAAATGCTTTTTTATATCATTTAAAGTCACTAACTAAATGAGACCAACTAATAAGGTTTTTGAGACCTCCAGTTTTTTGTAATTCAAGGAATCTCATGCTTGCTAGTTAAAGGTTAAACTGTTTTCCTGATGACGTCGTTCTGAGGGTGTACCTGGTCAAACTCGTTCCTTTGCATGCCTTTTATGTCTGTTCTCAGTGTGTACTATGCTGAAAATGTGATCTCAAAACTCTCAAAACATTCAGTTTATGTGGACCCTAGGGAGAAACATCTGTATTTTAGAGAAAGACCTGAGAAAGTGTAAAAGAAGGAACAGTTTATGTACAATTCTGGCTTAATGCCAATGGAGGCAGAGGGTTTACTTATTGACAGGTGTGAACTCAAGGGATTGAAGGTTGCTCCTGGCCGAGCATAGATAACAGCTTATCACAGTTGTGTTTTGTAAAAATGTTCTGCTGTTTCGTAACCGGGAGAGAACACCCTTCCAAGGTTGAATGTTCCTTTTTATAAAGAGTGTGCATTGGAGGTGGATGGAGGATAGGAAATAATAGTGCAACCTTGTAATTTCTATGTGAAAAGATGTTTTCTGACAATCTTTTGTGTTCATTGACGTAAGGATAAAATTACCATTTTCAATCTTGTAGAAGTTCCACTTAATATCAAAGATTTTCGCAGAAAAAAAACAGGAACATGCAAATGTCATTAGACACTTAAAAACAGGTGTATGTTGAAACTTTGGCCTGTTATCTCAGGGTATGGCTTCTACCATCGGTCTTCTCCCTGAGAAGCCCTTCCTGTGCTCCCTGTGCGAGGATATCTTCAGCAGGCCAGTCACCACACCTTGTGGACACAGTTTTTGCAAGACTTGTTTGCGTAAGTGCTGGAGCCGAACCACCTCTAGTAAGTGTCCCCTCTGCAGGAAGAACTTTGCCTCCAAGCCTCACCTCAGCGTCAATCGCATACTTGCCGAAGTGACGGATCAATACAGAAAATCACGGTCGGCGCTCAAAACCAAGGCTTTCAGCATTGAAGGACTCCTGAACGAACCTGTAAGTGGCTTTAAAAAAGTGATCATAAAGTATGTAATAAAGTTAACAAAGGTTGGTTGTTAAGTTTTCAAGATACAAAAATTCAATATATTACAATACATGTTATAGACCATATAATTAATCAGATCAAAATATATTAGTCCAACGCATCATAAATATGTTGACTAATATATTGCCCATTATGTTCATTATATTGATTTCCAACTTATTTTGAAGATGTCCTCATTCTGTAGTTGTGTTTACTTGAATTTTGTTTATTTTCCAAAGATTGTGTTGTAATTACCAAGAATTATGTCTGTCAGTTTATTTACTTGTATAATGTAATTCATACATTATAATGCCTTAATTATCGTATACAGCTAAAAATTTTAATAACTGGGTATATTTATGGAAATATACACTGCCCTCCAAAAGTTTGGAAACCCCCCTGGCAAAGTGAGGTTTTGGACAGTATTGCCATGAATTTGTAATTTGTGATAATGTTGCACTGATAAGGGACAACACAAACTACGAAAACATATTTTATTACATAAACAGTTTATTAAACAGTTTATACATAGAAAATACTTACATTTTGGATTCATCAAAAAATCCACCATTAGCAGCTATTACAGCTCTGCATAATCTGGACGTCCGAGCGGTCAATGAACCAATCAGTTGTTGAAGCTATTAAGGTGTGCTGACCCAAAAATCTTTTAAAAACCTGGGCCAAGTAACCAGACATCACAGCTGGCAAAGGGGCATGTCTGACTTTGACATGTGTATATTGCCATTATTATGTAATCAAAATAAAAAGTATTATTGCTGGTATCCAAAGATAATGTCAAGTTACTTTAATGTATTTGCACCAAAACATGATGAGGATTTATGCTGATATCGTCCAAAACCAGGGGCATTTCCAAACTTTTGGAGGGCAATGTACAAACATGCAAATATGCAAATATAAAGTAATGTAATATATTTGATTTCTGTATGAAGAAGTTTACATGTAACTAGCTTAAGAATTTTGTATCACCTCAAGAAGTCTACATTTACCTAATCTCCATCTTAAACTGGGCTAGGCTTATTTTACTTACTTACTTGAGAGGCGGTCTCTCGCACAACACTGACCATCTACACCAGTTAGCACTATGTTGGCATGACTTTAATTGGGATTTGGATCATCTCATGCTAGTCATAATGCCAATTTGCTTTTCAAATCAGCTTAAAATGTACAAGAAAAGATTTTGAATCTTGAAAGCTGATCTTGGTCTCGTAATGTTCTGTGCATGTTTCCTTTTTATATTTATCTGATCTGATATTGTGTCTTTCAGGTGCTGAAGACTGAGGCAGATGTAGAACGCATGATCGAGCAAAGAATGCGGAAGGTTGACAAACTCAAGCAGTCCCTCAAGCTTCTAAATGTGAGTTTGTCTCCTTCTGGAAGAGTCCAAAGTTCTGACACTTTACCTGTTAAATGCATCTTTAAGAACATTTATAATCTATTTATAATCTTTCCCCCCCAATCAGAACTCGTGTATAAAGGAGGTGCAGGAGAGTCACAGAGTCTTCTCCACCATTCTGAGCTCTGTAGAAGCAGCTCATCAGGCCGTGATGGCAGCAGTGGAGGAGAAACAGAAGGAGGCGGAGAAACGGGTGGAGAGACTGGTGAGGAATCTGGAGAAAGAGATCCTCGAGCTGAAAGGGGGGCAGACCAAACCTGAGTATCTACAAGATGGCATAGAGCAGTTAAAGAAGGTACTTCAGACATTCACAGTTTTTGGAAGATTTGTAGTAAATCTGTCCTCGTGACAGCAGATGGTGCTGTAGCTGAGTTAATAACCCTCTTCAACCCTCTTCAAAACTGACTGACTTTAAAATGATAAAAATCAACTTCCATCACCTAGGAGTGGACAATTAATCAAAACTTTAATGATTTAACAGTCTCAAAGATAAGCACTTTTTGTTGTGCATATTACAATACAAACCTTGTCAGTGAAATTTGAGAGCAAAAAAATCAGAAAAACAAGATAATCATGCAGTTATCATAATTAAGGTAAAATGTTCAATTAATTGTGATATTGACTTGAGGTGATTTTGCCCAGCCCTATCACCACCCTTTGAAATCTGGCCTCCTACTCGTCCCTTCTCTAAATGGTGAATTCTCTCCTGCCCTGTCAGCATTTTAGCTAATGTGTGGAAAGTGTACTGGTGCAATCTGGAGCATCATCCAGGTCTTTAGTCTATGTTTCTCATTCTTTGTTGAATATTTACTCTTTGTGTTTGCTCTTCGAAGAGTTTCAGTCATTTGCCCCAAGAGATGAGGGATTGGACAAAGGTGAGCTTAGAGTCAGACCCCTGTGTGGGCTACACCAGGAAAGGTGTCATGGACCTGATGACTAGTATCAGGGAGGAGGCGAACAAGCTCTCAAAAGCAGGTTTGTATATGCACCGCAATGTGATTGGACGTTAATCTTTATTGATGCCATTTAGCAGATGCTCTTATCTACAGTGACTATTTCCTAATCCAGGAAATTCCAAATTGCCCAGATTTGAACCTATAACCTTTTGGTTCTACCACCACCACCCAATATGATTTTATATAATTAATCTGTCACTTTTTATATTTCCAGTTACTCTACTGGCACATCTCTTTGGCATGACAAAAGCTAAACTAATGTGTTGTATATTTTTTCAGAGCTGAGGAGGCTACAGAAATATTCAGGTATGTTGGTTTAATCTTCTTCCTCTTATAATAAATAATTTAAGATAACAATAAAGGATAGCAGTCATTCCACCAACAGCTCAGACTTTGTATTCCATCAAGATCAGCGAGTTTGGATTTAAGCTGATGATCAGCCTATGTTCCATTAATTAACACTAATTTGACTTATATTTCTTCTTATATAAGTTCTTCTTTGGCCTAAACTCATGTTTTGCAGCTCTTCAAGTTGATTTAGATTTGCAAACCAACTTGCCAAACCAGCTTAAGATGTGTTTTGAATGCATTAAATCAATGTTTACCTGCAAATGACCAGCCTGAACAAGCTTTAGATATATTTTGGTCTGTGTTGCTTGCAGACTTGGGGAGGCACTTTTAAACCGCAGCTTTACATGCTACAAGCTACATCATTAAAAGTATTGAATGCTACTTGTAGTTAGCTACTCTGGAACACTACCTGCTTAGTTCAGAAGATTAATAACTATTAGCAGCCTGATTTCTTGCTTTTCTCTCTTTGTCACAGTCGAGGTCACACTGAATCATCGCACGGCTCACACCCACCTGTCCATTTCGGAGGACAGGAAGGAGGTGAGGCACACCGACAAGCAACAGGAGCTCCCCGAAAACCCCAAGAGGTTCGACCGGGTCACCAACGTGCTGGCGAAGGAAGCCTTCGACTCCGGGCGGCACTACTGGGAGGTGGACGTTGGAAACAAGACGGACTGGGACTTGGGCCTGGTCAAGCAGTCAGTCAACAGGAAGGGCAAGTTCACTGTCAGTCCGGCCAATGGCTTCTGGACGGTGAGCTTGAGGAACGGAAATCAGTATACGGCCAACACGTTGCCTCTCACCTCACTGCCGCTGACTGTTGCGCCCAAAAAGGTGGCCATCTATGTGGACTGTGATGAAGGCCGCGTCTCCTTCTTTTGTCTGGAATCTGGTGTTCACATGCACACATTCACGGACACCTTCAGCGAAAAGATTCATCCCATCTTTAACCCCGGTCGTCCTCGGGGAACCAAAAACACTGCTCCGCTTATCATCAGCAGCAGCTGCTGCAGTATCTAAACCAATATGGCACTGTTTAAAAGCCTTTCTGTTTTTTTTGTCCGTTTCTATTGCTTTTGTTCTCTGGACGTGACAGTCAAATCTCTGTTAAGCTATTTAACATGCAGAGCTGTTTTTGTGGTACAAACTTATTGGCTGAATTTTGTGAAAACAAATTATTTATTGAAAGAATTTTGTTTTCTTGTATCTATTAAAATATATGAATTGTGTCATGTTTTTAATATATATAATGCATTTATTGTCCTTATTATATTATATGACAATTTTCTAGCATTTTGCTGTAAATGAAGAACATTCGTTTGTGAACAATATGGTAAGAAATGATTAATACCTTTTTAAAACCTTTTTTAATGTTAATTAAGAAATACATGTATTATTTACAATGTTTAGGATTGGCACCGGTCCCCCGCGACCATAATGAATAAATGAATTTATTTGTCCATTTTTGGTTCTTAGAATAATGAATGAGTTTTCGATAATCAGAACTTATTGTTTATGGTATTAAAAAAAGAAACATCAAAAGTGATCACCAGTTTGATTCACACACACAAAAAAGCGAAAAATTGAGATAAAACATGCAAGCTGACATCAAAGATCAAGAGAAGTTGGATGGACGGATAAAATTTAAAGCTAAAGCATTTAAAAAGTAGCTTTACTACTGCAAAGCTACTGACAAGAGTAGTTAAGTCAGTAGTCACTACTTGTAGTTAGCTACTCACCCACAACAGAAAATAACAGCATTTTTGTAAGACAGAAAAAATGAATAGGTTCATTATAATTATAACACATTATTCATAGTCAACGAACTTTTGTGATCCCCGCTTTGTTGTTACACAAAATGAGTAAAAACAGGTTATGAAATGTGTAAGTTCACGTCAAAGGAGCAAAAGAGTGTAAAAAAAAAGGAAAAAAGGAAAAGAAGTTGGAATGATGGATGGAAGAAGGATGGATGGGGTGGGGTTCACTCGGAGTTGCGAGGGCGAGGGAACAGCGGCCTATTGTGTAGATCCACCAGGCACAGGGGGACACACACTCGGACACATTCACGCATTCACACGGCGCCGCGAACGCGCACACAAGCGCGTGCCCCCTGCCCACTGGCACACAGACCGTGCTGGCATCGCTCAGGGCAGCCGCTTATCTTCACTCTCTTCAGCCTTTTACAGCGGAGCCCCTTAAACCACACAGAGCTCGTACCTCCATCAGCACCGACCTGCAGAGCATCACAAATCTGCTCGGCCTCCAGACCTGCCATCATTGACCTGAAAGCAATTGGAGGAATTGACTTAACGAATAATACGCAAGGTAACATATTTCAAATTTAACCATATCAAATGTATATTGTAGAAGAGGTCAAACAAGGTTATTCAGCTTTTTAAAATAAAATATTAAATAAAGATTTATTAGACCCAATTGTTTAGACATCATTATGCCTCATTATTTTAGTAAGGTTTTTACTTACTGTAAATTTGTTCTCATTAAAGTGACATCTAGACTATATATTATACAACTGTAGAACAATAAGGTGTTCCCAATAAGGTGTTTTGCACGAATTTGCATGTAGTGAAATATGAAAGCATGGTCTTCAGCAGTTGCAGATTCTGTTCTTACCTTACCTTCTTACCTGCAAATCTTAAATATGAAAACATTGGTGAATATCAGAATATTTGGGAAAACTGCTTAATTGGTTTTTCAGAAGAAATTTGGGGTAATGAGGGTTTTAGGACTTTTGTTTGTACAAAAGTCAGAATCTTTGTGAAAACCGCTTAAGGTGATCAAATTTCATCTTAAGAGCAGTTATTAAATGATACCAAATCTCCCTGGAGCAACTTAAGGTTAAGGGTCTTGTTCAGGGGCCCAACCATAGATTAAGGTTCTTCTGGGATTCCCTAATCTCACTGTCACCACAACAGGTTTTCATATTGCATTTTGATGAACTTAAATTAAGGCACTTCATATGAGCTCTGTGCTTCAGATGTAACATCACAGTTTCTGGTGTTTAATATTGCAGCGTTGATCACATTTTGATCATTTGATTCATACAAGAATGGCTTGACAAGTGCCTCTTCAAAAATACTCCAAGATCAGGCTGGGTTCGGACCTTCTGAAAAGGCGTAAACAGATGCTAGCCCGGTCATCCCACTCTGTGTAGCAGCCATGAAAGCTTCCTGTGTTCACAGGCTGCTCAAGTTTTTCTGAGATAATCCACTCGCCCCACTAGGCGTAGTTGGACACCCACAGTGGTGTGAAAAGGATTCATTCTCTCGTTCATCTGATGGAATCCAGCACAGCTTCGTTGCAGTCGACAAAACCCTAAATGTTTATGTGTCTAGTTATTATTTATGACAGACTCTTCTGATTTTAGTTAGTCATGATCTTAAGCTTAAGTCATTGATAACTTTGAATAGTTTTGCCTATATTTTTGGATTCTGAGATTGAATCATGTGATAAATTCAAAGTTGACCTTAATCTTTGGAACATTGATAACTTAATTTTTTTTTTATTGTTTTGTAGGTCCAGTTGTAATTTGTCTCTCTTGGAGAAAAGGAATAAAGACTTGCTAACATTGAAAGACTTTCTTAGTTTGTCTTGTTTACCTCTGGACAATTTCTTGGACATTAATCATATAAATAGTAACTAGACTGACTCCTTCGTTCCAAGTAAAGTCAGCATTCTACACCATGGCAACGACGGGTATGCAGCTTCTCGGCCTGGTCCTGTCGCTCATCGGTTGGGTGTGCGGCTTCCTGGTGTGCATTCTGCCCATGTGGCGCGTCACCGCCTTCATCGGCAATAACATCGTGACGGCGCAGATCACGTGGGAAGGCCTGTGGATGAACTGTATTGTGCAAAGCACTGGCGAAATCCAGTGCAAGGTGTATGACAGCCTGTTGGCACTGCCTAGTGACATGCAGGCAGCTCGGGGCCTCACCGTGCTCTCAGTGCTGTTCTGTGGCCTGGCGCTTACCCTCAGCGTGCTGGGCGTCAAGTGCACCAAATGCGTGGGCCACCAGAGCCTGAAAGCGCGTCTGGCGCGTGTCTCAGGCATCATCTTTGTCGTAGCGGGATTCCTCTACCTCATCCCTATCTGTTGGACGGCCCACTCCATTATTCGGGATTTCTACGACC
Organism: Distichodus sexfasciatus; assembly: GCA_032718565.1. NCBI lineage: Eukaryota > Metazoa > Chordata > Actinopteri > Characiformes > Distichodontidae > Distichodus > Distichodus sexfasciatus. Next base: position 423,248 of record JAVGVS010000143.1, read on the forward strand.
CCTACGTGGCTGCTCCACACAAGCGCGAGCTGGGGCCTGCTCTCTACCTGGGCTGGGGGGGTTCAGCCCTGTTGCTAATCGGCGGATCTCTGCTTTATGCTGGTTCCAGCCCCCCAGGGATACCATCTTCACCTACCTTTAGCAGTGGGGAGAGCAGCCCTCGCAGGACCGGCGGGCCCACGCAGGTCAAAGGTTATGTTTAACGTCCATCAGCAACGGCAACGTCCAAGCCGTCTGAAGTCCCCTCTGCTAGTCTTCCCCATCGTTTTAGATTCCAGCTCATTTTAATGTATTTTTTATCATTTTTTGTTGTCGTCTGACTGGAGATGACTGAGGTTTTGAGAACAGAAATGTTAAATTGTTTTGTTTTCACTCCTCTTGTGTCTTCCTGTAACCTTGTGTGTTTATCAATGTATGAAATAATAAAGATGTTACATTCTCCTAGCAAGGTGAATTTGAATTTCATGCTAACAGATTTTTGCATGTTAGTGCAAGCCCCTGTTTAATGCTGAAAAGGTAATTGGCATTTTTAATCACATACCTTTAATAGAGGCCATGGGCAATCAGTTGCCCTGAAAAATGTGGTCTGGTAGAAAGACCACAAAAAGACAAAGGTCAATGAAGACAATGCAAAACAACTAAACACAATGTGGAGAAAAGAAGAAAAAACCCTGGAAACAATAGACAAGCACAAAAAAGATGAGCAGCATTGTAAAGCAACTTAGTATTTGCAACTTAGACACTTTACTTGACCATAATTCACATTAAAATGTCATTTACTCCAGTATATTTTTACTGACATTTTGCGTCCACATTTTCCATGCAAGAAAATGTTTTATTTGTTTTGGAGAAACTGTTGGATAATAGTGATGGCAGAGACTGGTAACACAAAATTATGAACCTTGAATTTGTTCAACACGCCTAACCATGTCTCTGTTGTCCTGGTAATGTTAACAATTTGTTTCTGATATCTCTGGTTGCTTCAGCATAAAGTGAACATTGCATATGGCTATTGAAACCTTTTGTTTTCGAGTTGACGTCATTTGTAAGAAACATTGTGTCAGACCTGTAGTCGATGACGACACAATTGGCCCGTGTTATAGTCTCTGTATGTGACTGTATCTGTGTGACGGGGGCTACTGCTATACAACAAGAAGCAACACAATAGTATTGTATGGAGCACGGCAGGCACGATCACTACAAAAGCCTGCAGTGTTTTGTGTGAGTCACATGTGACCTAATGGTACTGGTGGAAGATGTAGGGGAATTTTAAACACAACAAAACATTCTTAAATAGTGCAAAACCTTTGTTGTTAATAGTTAGATCAGGCATAGGCGGTACAGGAGTTTTATACAGGGACTTAAATAATAAATGAAATGTTATTAAGCATATCTATTAAATATGTATATATTAAAATGAATGAATTTACAAAGCTATATTTGATATCTTTACGACATAATATTATCACAAAAACAACAGGTGTCAGTTTGCCAATACATGACATAATGCAATGCCTTGAAAATAACGTGAATAACTAGGGTGGAATGTTCAGCATTATTATTACCCATAATTACACTTATTGTTCAACTTTTTACCGTTGACTGGCTAGTTAAAACAAACCACTTAAAAGGCCACAATAAAAAAAATATCCAAAAGTAGGAAATACGTTTCCAATTGCTAAATAAAAACTTATTATGTCTTTCTAAAGACATTTACACAAATGTATATAGCTTCAGAAATGCATTAAATCACATTTAGCATAAGTAATCACATAGTATGTACAGGGCTGCCAACTCTTCCAAAAACGGCGACGGAGGGGGGCCGCCGACGAGTGCAGCATCATTAGGTGCGCCACCTGCCATAGAGGAGTGTGCACAGGAGGGAACACCTCTCTGCCTGTCCAGCCGTGCGTAAGGCATAATTGATCGATTCCAAGTGGTGTTTGGCCCGACGCAATAGGCAGCCTAGCTGAGATAGATAAAATAGATTTTCAGCGTGAGAAATCGGAGGCATGGCGTGAGAGCGTGTGAAGACAGTCAGATGCGTGTGGCAGCTGGCAACCCTGTATGTATAAGCAACAGGGTACTTCTCAAACTGTCCGGTGTTTTCTGTAAACTGAACTACATATGCATCGCGCCCTGTGTAGTGTAGACTCACACTCTCTTTTGAGACACTTAACGCACTACATAGAAGACAAAAAGCCATTAGCCATCACCCGTACGCTGTTTACGTTGCTGTTGACGCGAAAGCGTGTGTCACGTGTTCACCTCTCCAGACCGGAAGTGATGATGACGATGATGAAGTCTCATGATTCACTGAAACATTCCGCCAAAATGATGCGTGTAAAGGTTTGTTTTTGATGGATACTGTAAACACTTCGCCACCTGCTGACAACATGTGTAACAGACAAGAGAATGTAATCACACTAATATGCCACTTTTACCAGGCGTTTATATTAAAACATAAGTAAATACCAGAATCAGAATTAGAAAAACTCTAGCCTGGTAAAAAAGTTGCTTATTGTTAACTGTTTAGTTAAAAAACATCTAAACACATAGTAGATAACTATGCAGTATCAGTCAATATAGTTTATGTTAAACATTTTATGACAACTTACTATGATCCAGACATATTGCACATCATTCAGTATTTTGTATGTATGTTTACATTTGTTATTGACCCATGGTAATGGTAATGACAAATTTATTTTTGAATATTGAACAACATATTTGCAAACATCTATCTATCTATCTATCTATCTATCTATCTATCTATCTATCTATCTATCTATCTATGTTGTTACTAGATAGATATAATGTATTTAACAAATGATAATATATTATTTATAAAACTAATTTTAAAAACAATTCGCAGTTACTATGCCCACTCTTTCTACCAATAGATACATAGTCATAACTGGTCAATAACAAATACACATACACACAAACATGCAAAATATTATGCGCAATATGTCTGTATTCCTTATTTTCCATCTGTCATTATTTATCATAATTGATAAAAACAAATTTTAAAAACAATTCACAACAATGATTTTTAATTACTATATATTACACAGTTAGTTTCTCTTTCCATCCATAGATGGATAGACATTCGCGCCATTAACCGACTCGGTCACGTGACGCGGATGTGCCGCGAGGCTTCACACGTCACAGGCCTGAGTTGGTGCGTGCGCCGCTTTCGCCAGTTATTTCCTGGATTACTCTGTGCGATCTCTGAAACCCTGAACTCTCACGGAAAAGCAGCATATTTCAGCGCGTACAACCATGGGACGAGGCGGCGGCACGTTCGAGCGACTCCTAGGTACATCTACGGGTTTCACCGAGCGGTGTCGCTGAAAACGTGACGGTTTTGGGGGGACAGTTTAGCGAGATATACCGACTCCGGTTTGGCTAGCTAGTAGGGCTGTGGCTGGGTTAGCTGGCTAGCGTTAGCTTTAGCGCTAGCTAGCGGGGAGGCAGCAGCAGCGAAGTCTATTGTTTGTGTCGGTTTTGCTGCCTTAGTTGACACAGGCCTCTGTGTCTTTACCGCCCACAATTAGCTAAAACGTCCACCGTAAGATCTCAGAACGTAACGTCGGGGCGTTTTAATGTGCCACTGCGCGCCTTAATCTCAATATTAAACGTATTAGCGCGAATAGCGGCTGCGCAGGATGTTTGCCTTGGGGCTTTAAACGTGATCTAGCGTTAGCATTGTTAGCCGGCTGTGCTAGCCAGGTCACGGTTAACGTTGGCATGTTTGACAGCGAATTGTCTTTCTTAAATAACGTTGACGCGGTGAGATTCGGACAGTGTGGAACTATTAATGTGTCATACACTATAAACGTTGGATGTCAAGTCTTAATAGTGGACACAAAACGTCGCCCGCGCTGCTGCCATTAGCAAAATGAGTTTGCTCTGTTTTTGTTGATCACCTGACTCTGGGACTGGCTCATGAGACCGAGTTAAGATTTGCATTAAATATTATATTTTAAAAAAGAGTATTTATCTACACACAAACAATGGGACTGCAGTTAGATTGGATGCTAAAAAAAACAATAGCTTGTTTCCTTTTCATGTTTTCTCTTCATTTAAAGACAATTTCGTAAAGATCTTTCTGTCTTTACTTATGTGTATTTTAAAGCATTTCCTCACTCTCTCAAAAAAGTGTTAATATTAACGTCTCGATGTTTGTTTATTGCAACTGAAAAGCTTAGAATATGTGCAGTAGAAACTTGACGGATCCATGTCATGCAGCCAAGGCAGATAAATATTGTTAATGTAAAATAGCTCCATCCATGCACAATGGCGGCCAGTTAAAGGATCCTGGATCCTAATGAACATATTTTATAGATTGAATTTAATTATTAAATTAATTAGCAAGATTGTGAACGGCTGTCATAAGGCTGCGATACTACAGGGAAAAAGCTTCAAGCATGTTTACTCTTAAACTGCAGTCTCATACTTAACTGCAGTGCAACATATGCAAATGATGGCTCATACTGTTCAAAACTACCAGACTGTCTTAGTTAGCGCTAGACAACCTGTGACACTTTTCTTGTTGGTTGCAACAATAGAGGGAATATGATTCTCATTCTGCATACAGATGTAGCCAATGTTGGCACCTGCAGACAATATCCACAGAGAGTATGTGGCCATACAACTGTAAAATTATTTTGTTGCAGCCAAATTGTCATTATCAAAGACTTTAATGCAATACTCATAACTTGATGTGGTTAAACTCAATTGAAATGATCAACTTGGGGTCCACAGATCCTTTATGGAGTTAGAAGATCACAGTGAATTAACTATTTTGTTGTACTCTAAAAGCTCAAAATGTCAATGATCAGTATTCTCCAATTTTGTTCAGACAAAGCCACCAGTCAGTTGCTCCTGGAGACGGACTGGGAGTCCATCCTGCAGATTTGCGACCTCATTCGGCAAGGCGACACACAGTACGTTTTTTTTTTCCTTCTTGCAGACAGCAGGCAAAATATGAAAGATGCTTGTTGATTGTCAAACATTTAAAATTTATTTTTGTCCTTATTCTCACTTCCAGGGCTAAATATGCAATTGGTGCTATCAAAAAGAAACTCAATGACAAAAATCCCCATGTGGCACTGTACGGTCTTGAGGTAAGACCCGTTACATTATTAACCCTAACCTGAACATGTTAAACTTAGTCTGGCAGTCTGTTAAAAGCTTTCTGAATGTCTGTTGTAAAAAAGCACTAAATAGAATAGAATTGTCAGTCTAATTAAACTGACATCTTACCTATTTACACTTCATAGATTGCATCTCTCCAGTTGTCACAGTATTCAAAAAGTTTCGTTTTGAACCACTTTTGAGTTCCAGGCTTCCTTTTAGATTTTTTCCATGGAATACGCCATAATCATGGACTTGCCTTTTTACATCCCAATGTGAGCATGCAGTTATTTGAGACACAACTGTAATTTTTGATGTGGTTGATGTATTAAACTAGGGCTGCAACAAACGACTATTTTTGTAATTGAGTAATCTGTCGATTATTTTATTGATTAATCGAGTAATCGGATAAAAAAATGTAAATGAAAATGACAATACATTTGTTATTAGGCTTATTCTAGTGTGAGTAGAAGTTAGTCATATACGCTTTATGTTGTATTCAATTGAAAATGAAGAAACATGAAGTTCAAGGGTCATTTTGAACCAATATGGCCAATAAAATGAGTTGCTTTTGGCCTTTCTGGAAGAGAATTGCATTTCCCACAATCCCCTGCGCACGCCTCGGAGCCGCGTCACAATAAAGGGTTCAGCGCGTTCCGGAATGAACTATGAAAAAAAATCAATGGGAAAATCTTAATAAATGTCTGTATTGTGAGTGGAACGCTGGTTGATGTGGTTATTTATCAGCTAAATTACGCGTTTTGTCCGTAATAAAGGGGATGTTTTGACGGAAACGGAGCGTTTTAGCGAGTAATGGCGCTTACAAACAGCGTGCGTGTTTTTACATCGCAAAAAATATCATTTATGCGTTTTCATGTATTTACTTCTGTTTTTGTGCACGGAATATCTCACAAATACGTTCACATACAGAGGGATCTATTCCCGCCTTGATCGCGCCACTGAAAAAATGTGCATCATTAATAAGCGTCTGTGTGAAACACAAGCAGCGCATGCTGTAGCCATTTAAATGACTTAAATGAAGCTTCGATTCTAGAAAACTTGCCTCGACCTTTTTTGTAATCGAATTATTCGAGTTATTCGAATAATCGTTTCAGCTCAATATTAAACATTTAATCACTAGTATATGCTTCTCAGTTGTAAGAGAATTTGCCTCCCTCCCCAACAGGTGCTGGAGTCAGTGGTAAAGAACTGTGGCCAGACAGTTCACGATGAGGTGGCCAGCAAGCAGACCATGGAAGAGCTGAAGGATCTCCTTAAGGTGGCGTTTTTTAGTTCCTTGTAAACTCTGGCCCCTGACATACTTGTTGCTTTTGCGAAAAACAAGGTCACTCCTCAGTTATCTCTTCAAGAGCCTGTTGTCTCTGCCGGCTTTGCGATCAGAGTCGTCCTCCCAACTGGGTCAGAGTGTGATGACTCACGCCCCATTTTACTTCCTGCTTGTGTCACATGTCCTCTTAGTTTATGAACCCAGGGGAGTTTCAACAGTCTGAGAAAATGACAACCCAGGTGCTGTAGTTTTTAGATCAGTGGAACGTCAACTATTCGAAGGAACTCAGTTTAGACATAAGGTAATTATGAAAATTCTTGTGTTTATATAGCCAGGCTTGAGTGATTTTAAATGTGTTTTTAAGATGGCAGCTTTTTTGATGCCAAATGTCAGGTCAAGGTTATGGTTTTATGGTGCTACATAGAACATTTGAGTGTTGTCAAGGTCTGTCATTGCCGTCAAAGACGAAAAAGTGAATTTTAAAGAAGACCGTTTAGGGCTGACTTTAATTGTGACCACTAACATGAGTAGTTTTGACATAACGCTTGCTGTCAAATAATCAAAGTATATTGACAAAATAGTTAAAAGGGTATTTTAGGTGAGATGTTGATTAGTTGTTGCATTAGTCCCCTGGTTATTGAGTTAGTCACTAGTAATCATTTGTGTTGTCAATTTGCAAAATAATTGTCAATAGTAGCTCAATTTCTGGATCTTCAACATAAAAATGGGCCATTAATTGGTTGACTTTAAAAGATTATTTTGTCCAGTAGTGGATTACTCAGCAATGAATCAAATGTTTTGATGTTGATAGTGTTGAATATTTATTTTAAAGCCCAAAGCTTTTTTTAAACTGTGGAGTAAGTGTTGTTGTCCTTCCCTCTAGAAGCAAACGGAGCCGAACGTCCGAAACAAGATCCTTTACCTTATCCAAGCCTGGGCCCACGCCTTCCGAAACGAGCCGAAGTACAAGGTGGTCCAAGACACGTACCAGATCATGAAGGTGGAAGGTAAAACTTCAAGCTTTTTCCAGTTAGCTTGTCTGACTGTGTATTGTGGTGGTGGGAACCGGGAGCTGTTGTTGATATCTCTAATACTTAAACCTTCTTCACAGCCAGTTGAACACACATTTTGGTCTGTGGAAGCGTGTTAATGCCTTGTGTATCATGTCGTTGGCTTATCATATATTACCAAATTAGAACATATTAAGCAGAAAACTAATCCAGAGTGTTCTTAAAAGTAAAAGATGCATTTGCCGCATACCAAGCCGTTTGCTTGATCCACTTCGGTGACCTGTATGTGTAGGCAAATGAGGTGATGTGCATCTTTTTTGTTTGCTATTTATGTTGTGTGCATCTGTGGACAGAAACTCCTGAAATACCAATTTATCAATTAAACAGTCCTTCTGAGATAAAGAGGGAGTGTATAGTCTGATCTCTTGATGAGCGGCACAACGCTTATGTATTATGCCATGTCATATAAAGGGATTGAACATCTTAGGATTTTTTCAGTACTAAAAGATGGCTGTATATCACTTTCTTGGGTATGTGTAATCTTTGCTGGTGTGAAAGTTTGGATGGACAAATCATTTAAGTCCTTTGGACCCTCTTCAGGTCACGTCTTCCCTGAATTTAAGGAGAGTGATGCCATGTTTGCTGCAGAGAGGGTGAGTTGCGTTCACCTCCATTTGTGTGTATATATTTTGCCTTCATATATGGACTAGTGTGTGTTGTGTGCATTGTGATGATGCCTTTTGGTGTCCCCAGGCTCCTGACTGGGTGGATGCTGAGGAGTGTCACCGGTGCAGGGTCCAATTTGGAGTCATGACCCGCAAGGTACAAGCCCCAATTCTGTAATTCCTCCCATCGTGGCAGCTGTGCCGGTGTTCGGTGCTTTCTAATGCGTATCTACCTTCTCCCAGCATCACTGCCGGGCATGCGGCCAGATCTTCTGCGGCAAGTGCTCGTCCAAATACTCCACCATTCCCAAGTTCGGGATCGAGAAGGAGGTGAGGGTGTGTGAGCCTTGCTTCGAGACTCTCAACAAGTAAGTCAGCCAGGAGAGCAAAACCATACACAGTCGCACCCTTGTGTTTCTCCGACCTTTCTTTTGGTCCAGAGGTCGTGCCTCTAAGGCTCCTTAAAAGATGTTTGATTCCTTTCTTTTTCAGTAGACCTGGTATGAGACCCTGGCCTTTTATCTTTTATATTCTTCTTTCCTTTCAAATTCCTGATTTTTTTTTGCTTTCTTTTTCAGAGATTTCTGCCCAAATCCGGTTTTCTTGACATAGCCATTATCATTTCTCACTTCTGTTGTGTGTCGTCCTCAAGATTTGACATTCAGTGATTTTGCATGGAGATTTACCAGCTTGTGTGTGTCCTCTGATCCCTTCTCCTCACCAGCCACCCCTCCCTATCTCCCCCTCCTAGGAAAGCCGAGGGCAAAAGCGGTAGCGGCACCCAAGCCGAGCTGCCCCCCGAGTACCTGACCAGCCCTCTGGCCCAGCAGTCTCAGGTAATGTCCTGGACCATACAGAATGTTGGCATTACTGACAGACAACACATCACTGCTTCAGAACTTTCTTGCGTGTCTCATAAGGGTGGGCAACATGACCTTAAATCAGTAATACAATTAATCTTGATTGTGGGATGTTAAAATCTAAGAATCAAGACTAGAGACACTGCACAATATATCATTTCACCACCATGTTGAAAAATCCAGGTGCCTTTTTTGTTTTGCTCTTACGCTGCTCTTATGGACACTCTTATGGTTCCCCAGATGCCCCCGAAGAGAGATGAGGCGGCCCTGCAGGAGGAGGAGGAGCTACAGTTAGCCATCGCCCTCTCTCAAAGCGAAGCTGAGGAGAAGGAGAGAATGGTGAGACATAAACAGCGTCTTCTGCCTTTTTGTCACTCGAGAACTAAGACCCTACACCAAGCATGGGTCTACATTAACGTCATGTTTACTAGAATTTGTCAATTGAAAACTAATGTTTCTGATATTTGAAAAAGCATTTTAAATGTGAAATGAGTACACTTTGTCTTAATAAGAAACTTGGAGCTGCTGCATTTGAATAAGTCTGATTGGCGCTGGCTCAGCACATAGGAGCTTGCAGATTCAAAATCTTTTTAGAACTTGCCGTGTCGCAGATTTTGGTTAAGACATAAAAACAGGTAGAGAGGATGTGGTGTATAGAGGACCTTATGAATATATAAGGGCATGAACGCCTATGTGTGTCCACAGCGGCAGAAGACCTCTTACACAGTGTACCCCAAAGCCGACCCCACCCCGGTGACCTCCTCCGCCCCACCGGTCAGCACGCTCTACTCATCTCCTGTGGTAAGGCGCTGGGCAGAGATCCAAAATCATGAATTTGTTGAAAGTTGTAGTTGGTGAGAGAGAAAGTACTAAAGGGATTGTGATGCTTGCCATTGTTACTTTACTTTGCACAATCCCATTCCTACTTCCTTCAAGATAGTGCTGTAAAGAATGTTAATGACATAAAGATGACTCCAGGTCACTGTAAAAACTGAGACTGAAAACTTCGGCGTTAACCAAAATTCTCTCCTAGTGAAACCACAATCATAACCATTAATATAAAGACGGAGGAAAAAATGGCGCATTCCATAGTTATAAAAATATTTTTAAAAGTGTGTAAGATAAATGTAGCCAAACACCATACCAAGCTTGGTTTTTATGGATTTCCAGATACAGTGGGTAGAAGTCTGGCATTGTCTCAATCCCAATTTTTATTTTCTTGTTGATGTACTGTAATGAATTATTGTTACTGTTCCTAATTTGTCATCTAATTGTCTCTGTCCAGAACTCGTCTGCTCCTTCAGCTGAAGATGTTGATCCTGAGGTAGAATGTTTGCTCGAATTCCTTACGAGTCCCTAGCTGTTGTATCCCATTTTAATCTGGACTCTCCTTTTTCCAGCTGGCACGTTACCTGAACAGGACTTACTGGGAGAAGAAGCAGGAAGAGGTGCGCAAGAGCCCCACCCCCTCCGCTCCGGCTCCCGTGCCATTGGCCGAGCCTCTGCCAATCAGCCAGCCAGTGGAGAGCCACGCCCCCGTCCAGCCCATCAACATCGTGGAGGTACATTTCAATTAAGAAACACTCGCTCACTCTTTCAGGTTTGTGCAGTACACAGGGTCAGTGGCCACAATTCTTTCCAATACGAGGGAAGAGAAACTAAAACTTTTTGAATAAAAATATAGTAGTGAATAGTCATATATTTGACTGACAAATTTTCATGTTAGATTTTACTTTAATTTCCTAACAAAAAAACAGGTTTAAGACATTGTGTCATGGTGTCTGGAAATCTCTAGGAGCATGAAAATGGACTTCTAAGGTTTTTAAGATCAGACTATCCTCAGGGTTGCAACTCTGACTTTTGGATGCGATTATCCTTTTGTCGTTTTCTAATCTTGAGCTTCCTTGTCTCAAACTATGGCTGGTGTCCCCCCAGCAGCAGTACCAGAACGGTGAGTCGGAGGAGAACCACGAGCAGTTCCTCAAAGCGCTGCAGAATGCAGTTACCACCTTCCTGAACCGTATGAAGAGCAACCACATGCGCGGCCGCAGCATCACCAACGACAGCGCTGTGCTTTCCCTCTTCCAGTCCATCAACAATATGCACCCGCAGCTGCTGGACATCCTCAACCAGCTGGACGAGAAGCGACGTGAGTCACACTTCACGCCCACACTTCTCCCAGCTGGAGCCTTTTATAATGTTGGAATGTAAACTGCTGGAATGCTATTTGCCATTTGAGGTTAATCTGCAAAAACACACAATAGCAGATTTTACAGCTGTGAGATTCACACAGAGGGTTTTGTTGTTTTCCTTCATGAGGCACAGCATCCAGATGTTACTATGAATCTCATGTTGGAATTCATCCAGATAAATTAGTTTAGAGTTCCACTGTTAATGGATAAAATGGCAATCTTTTTCCACAGTTTACTACGAGGGGCTGCAGGACAAGTTGGCGCAGGTGCGAGATGCCCGGGCTGCCCTCAACGCTCTGAGGGATGAGCACAGGGAGAAACTTCGGCGGGCCGCCGAAGAGGCTGAGAGGCAGCGACAGATCCAACTTGCCCAGAAACTAGAAATTATGCGGCAGAAAAAACAGGCGAGTTCTTTTTTGACTCGTCTCTCGATTTTGGGAATGAGAAAGCAGAACAGGGTTTAACGTGTTTGTGATGTTGCAGGAGTATCTGGAGATGCAGAGGCAGCTGGCCATCCAGCGCCTGCAGGAGCAAGAGAAAGAGCGACAGATGCGTCTGGAACAGCAGAAACACACCATTCAGATGCGCGCCCAGATGCCCGCCTTCTCCCTGCCTTACGCCCAGGTCAGAATCTCGAAAACACTGCACCTTTTTGCTTATTCATCTTAACATTAATGCCTTTTTTGCTTTTTTTTTTAAAACCAACGTATATTTGGTTTTTGATGTGGTGCAGATGCAGTCGCTGCCTCCCAGTGTGGCAGGAGGGGTGGTGTATCCCCCCGCTGGTCCTCCTAGTTACCCCGGCACGTTCAGCCCGGCCGGCTCCGTGGAGGGTTCACCCATGCACGGCGTCTACATGAACCAGCCTGGACAGACCGCAGCAGGACCTTACCAGTCCATGCCGGTCTCTGCTACGGGTGAGCTATACACGGCTAAATCCACTCTATGCACGAGATCACAACTAAAACAGGTTAAGTCTTTTTAGACTCTAAAAACAAACAGTTTCTGAATCAAAACTTTTAACTGTAGCGTTCATGCGTTCACACATCTTTTATGTTCTGTATGTGGTTGGAAATTGGTGTCTGTTGACTATAATGATTGTATTATTTTCGTAAAGATAATCAATTTCTTGTTATAAAATGCCAGTTTTAGACCACTCATTAAAATGAGAAAAGCATTTTAGAATGAATGGAGAAATAAAACTGCTCTGGATTTGCTCTGGATAAGAGCATCAGCTAAATGCCATGAATGTAAGTGCTGATTTATTTTTCTTTCATGTAGATCCAAACATGGTGAACGCCTACATGTATCAGACCGCAGGTACCGGTGGGCAACCTGCTGCTCCCGGTCAGGCTCCTCCCACCACCACCGCCACCTACACCAACTACCAGCCAACCCCCACACAGGGCTACCAGGTAAACAAGGACTGCTGTTGTATTACCAGTGTGCTGTAAAAATACATCACAGTTATGTTCTCTCTCCACACCTCACGGTTAAATATTTTTTCTTTGCAAATCCACGTCCTGACCGCATGTGGTGTATTGGCTGTTGAAAATGTCAATTTAATGTGTCTCCTCTGTAGAACGTGGTATCCCAAGCCCAGAGTTTGCCGCCGATGTCCCAGGCCGCCCCCACCAACGGCATGGCTTATATAGGCTACCAGCCATACAACATGCAGGTCAGCATACACACAACACCACAGCTGCGTTTTCTGAAGTTTATGGTTTACACTACTTGAGTCAGAAAAGATTAGGGAGTTTACGTTACTGTATGGAGAAACCTACTCAATATTAGGCGGATGGTCAGTGTTCTGGCTGTTATTTTTAGTGTGTATCATTTTTATGAAGTCGATAAGAAGTTATACCTCTCTGTATTGCACCACTTACTGTCTCTCTTTCTCTCCTAGAACATGATCTCCTCACTTCCGGGACAGGACCCCAACATGGCTCCGCAGCAGCAGTACCTGCCTGGCCAACAGCCAATGTACCAGCAGGTAAAACTGCAGTTAATGTTACTATTGCATTCAGAACAATTGCATATAAGCAGTGCGACAGAAGAGTTAAACCAAACATTCCAAACCCAAAGACCTTCCAGAATTAACAAATGGCTGGAAATAAAAATTCTGCTTTAATGCCAAGATAAATGATGGCACCTTATATTTAAAATGAACTTAATTTGGTTTGTCACCAGCAAGACAAAACAGGTTCCTCAAAAAATGTGAATAGTGAGTCCCAGCGAAAAAATGGACCCCAATAAATAATACACTTACAGATTAGAAACCTTATATAGGTCCCGCCATGGACTTAACCCATTGGGGTTTCCCTGTTGCGCTTTGGGGCAGTTGATTAGCGTAACGGTTAGGGAGTTGGACCCGTGAATGGAAGGTCGCTGGTTCAAGTTTGATACCGGTAAAGGTACCGGCGAGGTACTCTTGAGCACTCCCCGAACACTGCCAAAAGCGGCTCCCTCACAGATGGGACACAGCTGTGCTGTGGTGTGTTCACAATGACAAATCACTCTCTAATAATCACTGTAGAGATTCTGAAATTTACAGGATAAAGGCAGAGGAAATCCTGGTTTCACTGTTGAATATCAAGTGAAAAATCAACTCTTTAAAACAAGATTATGTTGCTAGGAAGAAATTGTTAGAGATTATCACCAGCTTTTAAAAGTGACGCATAATAAATCCGTAACAAACTGTGTTTTTAAAAATCACTTTATCAAGGCTTGATATGAGGCAGCGGCAAAGACTGTAGTCGAACTCTTGGCATTAACCCTAGAAAAACACACTTAAGTTTTTAGAGAATGGCAGTGTTTAAAAGCATGCTCTGGCTGTTACAGATCTTGATCATACAAGTATTTAATATGCGGCAGTTACACAGCTCAACTTGTTACTATTCACATGTCAGGTTTATTCGCTTGATTTGTTTTTTCCTTGTCTAGATGGCTCCCCCTGGTGGCCCCCAGCAGCAAGCGCAGCAGCAGCAGCCCCCTCCGGCTCCTCCAGGCAGCGCAGAGGCTCAGCTCATCTCATTTGACTGATGCTAAACTTTATCACTAATTACTTTGCCCCCTCCCCTACTCCACATCGTGCACACTACAAGCCCACCCTTTCCCTGCATTTTCCCCTTCTGTTCCAGGACTCTTTAGCCCAACACAATCTGCCTACTTGCAATATTTCTGTAACAATCTGTTGCTTTGAAAAACGGTACGACTGTCAGAAATGTCGTAGCCGTCATGCTCCTCCTCTTTCTTGCGTGCTTTAGATCAGTGGTATCTGATTCTGCTACTGAGATGTCAAAAAAAATCTGTTTCAACCCAAACCTCCAGATAAGGAAGTAGAACAGTTTCTAGAGGCTGCTGTGAGAGATTAGATTAGGGTTGGAACTTGAGTTTTTTTTTGCTCAGATCTCCAGAAGTAGGGTTTGTTACGGCTGCTTACGATGAAGGAGCAAAGCCCAGATTCATCCCTTGCCATCTATTACTTTCTCCACCTCATTCTTTTGAACTGTACGTAATGCTTCCTTACGAAACGAAACTGAAGCTCACCTAGCCGTTTGTATTATAGAGTTCGCGAATATGACAAGAATCAAATAGATGAATAAGACGCAACCATCCTTTGTCTCATATTTTTCTAAAGATGGTCTGCATGTGTACACTTTTTGTCCCCCCCCCCAGGTGGGAGTGAGCGTATGTACAGCAGCTCCTTCTCCACCATGATATTGTGTGCTAGAATTGGAAGAAAATGCTTTTATTTGATAGGCTTTAGAATGGCTTTAGCAAGGGGAAGCTGAGACTAAAGAGACACCAGGACCTTTGGGATCTGGAATTGCTGATCTAGGAACAAATTCTCTAATAATCCTACTGCATTTAGTAGACGGAAAAGCCAAAACTGGTCCTGAATCAGCCTTTCTAACTCTTTAACATCTAACTGATGAATATGGATTTAGAACCAGCCTTTTATTAAAGGACAGACACATTGCCTCACACTAGCTAGAACTTATGGAACAGTGCATTTAGGTTCAACATGGAACTTGATAGCTAGTCATTTCTAGATGGAACAGTGACTGCATTGCATTCTCACGCTCAGTGCCGATTCAGATTAGTGTTTTTAAAAAGTCCAAAGGTCCCAGTAGTCAGCCTTCACCCTGGGTTTCTTTTACAATGCTGCCTAACCGGGTCTCTGGCTTTTTTCAGCATTTAACACAACTGCAGAACATGATGGATGGCAAAATTATGAATTGCAACCGCAAACTAAAATACCGGATCAGTTCAAAGTAAAGTGTAATGTGTGAGATAACTAATGATTTGGTAATGAAGGGTTATGAAGGAAGAGCGAGGTCGGAGGAAGGGTGATATTACTTTTGAGGTCGGACTTGAGTACTGCATGTTTGTAACATACACCAACCAGTGACTTCTGTAACCCTTTAATGCCATCTGTGGACAACTTTGTTCTGTTGTACTGATCTGTCTGACTCTGACAAAAAATAATTTTAAGATTATATTTAATAAATATCTCATTCTTTTATTGTGCACATTTTTGGTGAAACTGCTTTGTGTTTGGAAGGCTGACGTGAAATAGTGGTGTATGGATGAATGTTTGAATATGTTTTAAGGGCTCTGCTCTTTATTTTTTGTAGTAAACCAGGTATTATTTCACACAATGTATTTGCCTAGGTTAAAGTTTGCTTAATCAAATCTTTTGTCACACTTCTACACATTCTTCTCATTATGTTAAAGTCTGGACCGCCCAAATCTCGATTCGCGACAGGTTTTATGAACCAAAATAACACTGATAAAAAGTGTTACTTATATACGTATATTTACGCATATGTAAATATGCTTGTTAAATGCAGTATGTACTGAGGAACTCGAACTTATTACTTAGCCAATGAAGAATATTGACAATACTTTTAATACTGTGTGAAGAGAGAGAATTTAGTTTATACTAAAGATTGTGCATTATACCTGTTTTCTGGAACAGCAGAAAATGATTGAAATGACTTTGTATTAAGTTAAAGATAAATTCATAAGTACTGAAGTATATTTCACTGTTGGGATTAGCCAACTAAAATGAGCGACACTGCAAACTCAGTAAATTCTAAATTTGAGCGAGTGCAGTTTAGTTTCATGGTATATTTAAAAACAAAACAAAACCCGGTCATATAAATGTTTTTTTTTTTTTTGCATTGAACTTGCAACATCTGATCTGAAGGTCAATATAAAAGAATCTAAACAATCTATTAAGCAATAACATTATCTTTATAAAGTCTATAAAAATAGCGACGTTCGTGAACACAGCAGCTTGGCTGAAAACATATTAACACCCAGAGGGCGCTGGCTTATTTTCTGTTAAAGGAAATTACAAAAACATAATCACTTCTTTATATTTTCGTGCAACATCTACACTTTTCTTAACTATTTTTCTTTTATGTCAGCGTTCTAAATTGACAAAAGGTAAAACCCGATTTTAGACCGTTAAATCTGTTCACTTGTGTTAATTTTGGACTCGCTCGCGATCGCCCCTCACCGGAAATCTATTGTATTGCAGGTGAGGGTCATAGGAAGCGGAACAACTCCGTGGTTTGCGGTCCAATTCTCTAATTGTGTGCCCTTCGCTCGATACTTTCACCACTCTACACGCACATCTATCTAAACTCCAGTTTTTAGACGCTATGTCAAAGTACAATATAATTTTCAGTTTCATAACAGGCGCCAAAGTTATTGTTAAAAGACGCGTTCTGTTAGAGTCTTCTTGTTTTCAGGGAAAGGGAACGAGTGGACCTAATTATACTATTGGGATGCACCCCGAAGACTGCTGCATTGTGGGTAGGTCAGAGACGGAGAGTGGAGGACGCCATGTGCTTTTAGGTTACGGAGGCTGAGCGGAGTGTGCTGGTGGGGGACCGATAGTATTTTTTGGAAGAAAATAAGAGACAGCGTCCATTTTTTTGTGCACCTGCGACATGTACTGCACCCTGCACTGTATCCGGAGCTCGCTGAGGATAGCGGCCAAAACGCGCCGGTAAATATCGAGAAAGCAGACCTTACTACTGAACTTCATTAAACCGAAGAGGGTTGAGATTAGTGCCTGTTTTGGCGAGGGCGATCAAGGGCAGAATTTCACTTTATTTTATCTACATTTTTAGCCATTAACTTGTGTTGGCTATGCAGGTGTTATATTTTAAATACGTTAATGCTACCCATTAGTCTGGACGCGTTTAAGCACGCTAACCAATGGTAGCATCGATTTATAACACATGCACCTCCAGCAGCAGTTAATACCTTTACAGGGGTACCATTAATTTGTGACACATGCACAGCCAACATAAGTTAATACATGTGCAGTCGGACGTGTTTGGTATGACCTTATTTAAGGCATATACATTATATAATTAATGAATGAATGTCAGATTGGAGCTGTTCCAGTATGCTAACTCTGTTAGCATGGCATCACACCCGCTGCGCCGTTTCGCCGGTCATACGCCGGTGCGTGACTGGACACATTTAATTCTCCTTTATAGATGTTTAAAAAGTGATTGAAAAATCATACAGTATTTCATGTAATATTATTAGGCGACGAAGGTGTTACACTTGTTTCAGGGTAGCTTGCATTGCTGTTAGCCGCGTTAGCTAGCTGGAGTGTATGAGAGATGCTGCGTGACCAAGGTCAAACGTCAGATCTTCCTGTTTAAACTGCCTTGAAATATCTGGGTTTAAGTTATGATATTAACTATCAGGTGTTATAAATATCAGAGTTGCTGCCGTCCTCTAAGAGAAAGGCACTTTAATTTCTATTTCGAGTCTGTTATTGACCAGTTACCAGCGTGATGAAGTTGGTCTCGATATTACGTACGTGAGAGGGATGGTCAGGGTGTAGCGATACTGGTCTGGAACGATGGCATGGGACGGGACCAATTTTCGATACAAAATGGGAAAACAAAACATTTATTGTGCTTGTCTTTTTCTTCACTGCCTAAACAAAACACCTGTTGTGTCCTTAAGGCAACCCTTCCCTCTTTCTTTCTGTTATTTAATGTTATATATGCATAATAATGATGTGTTTTCCATTTACAGCATTTATCGGACACTCATATCCAGAGCAACTTCCAGTTTTCCTAATTTCAGGGACAGTTTCCCTGAGAGCAGCTTGGGGTTAAGGGCCTTGCTCAGAGACCCAATGATGGTAGTGCCAGAGTTAGGATTCGAACCCACGACCTCATGGTCCATAGGCGGGTGTCCTAACCACTAGACCACCACCACCCATGTGGTTAAATAAAAAAGGCTATTTTTTGATCAGTCCACGCACACACACAACTCTTAAGACCTTTTTCCAACTAAGATCTGTGCTTTTGGGTACATTATACAAGAGTGGTTGAATCGAAATAAGATTCAATTATATCAGACTACTACTTTGCAAATGTCTTGGGTCACCCCTCATTTCTTTATATTTTGCTAGGAACATGAGACAATATGTAGTGTTTTTTGCACAAAGTGCAAACACATATGTGAGTATTGTATGTTCACTTTATTAAACAAGATTATTTGGCTCGATGAAGAAATTAGTTGGCTCAACACTTCTTGCATAGTACTTTCAAGCCCGTTTTTGATTGCGATCGATACTTTACTTTATCCATGAGTGCTTAAATTGAATTCAGCCAAAAACTTGAATTTCAGGCTTTGGACTTTTGTATCAGGCGTATATTTTTTTAAAAAGCTATGAGTAAACTATGAGGCCAAAACCAAACAAAAAAGCCAGAAAATTAATCATCATTGAGGCAATATGTTCAGTTAATCATGATTGATTTGAGGTCATTATCACGATTATAGTCTTTATATATATTTAAACCAAAACAATTATTTTATCTGGGGTTTATTTCACTATGTATTGTATATTGTGTTGAATTCTACAGTAGATTTCCATTGTTTTTTGTTTTTTTTTCCCATTCCATTAATTCACATTTGCACTCCACAGACATCACCTCACAGCCCCAGCTCTTTCTGCCCTGAGAACCCTCCACGCCAGTCCAGCCAGTCTCACCGATGCCCTTGCCACCCCGCCTTTAGACGGAGCCCCCAAACAGTACTCGCCCAAAATCCAGCAGCTGGTCAATGACATAGCCAGTCTTACCCTTTTAGAGGTGTCTGACCTCAACGAACTACTCAAGGTACTTCAGACAGAGAGTAAAAGCAGTTAAGTGTTCGGTAAAAGGAGTTTGTGTTTCAGTGTGTTTTTTGCTCTTCTTTAGAAAACCCTCAACATCCAGGATGTGGGAATGATGCCTGTTGGAGCGATGGCCTCAGCACCTGCTGCAACGGTAGCTCAGGTGAGATCTGTCAAAGCTTCTCACACACCTGGATGTAAGAGCATTTTAGTGCTTTAAGAAAACACAAGTTTTTTGTAGCCACTATAACACTGATTTGTCTTCTTTTGTTATTGGCCAACATTTTTGTTATTAAAACCATCAGAGCTGCAGCCTTGTTTGTAATGACCAACTCTGTTACTGTAACTGTGTTAGTTCATTCTGGGGTTTTTCCAACAGGATGTAAATATTAAGGCACCACATCCAACTACTTGTATCTAGTGCAGTAGTATGCGATTTGAGACATGGCTCTCATACATAAATGTTCAGAAAACTTAAGATCCGCGATCATTGTGCATCCCTAAATGCAGTATGCTTGCACTGTCCAAAATTGATTTAAATACTGTATACATAATGTGCATGACGAAGGTTTGTGTTTTTTTGCCATTCACTGCAGTGCTGTAATGTTTGATTTCATTTTATGCTGAGATGTCTTGTGTTTTGATTGAATTTAATATTTGCAGGCCGGAGAAGAGGAGGAAGCCCCAGCCAAGAAAGAGCAAACCCACTTCACAGTAAAACTGACAGAGATGAAGGCGGCCGATAAAGTCAAACTGATTAAAGAAGTTAAGAACTGTATTCAGGGACTGAATCTAGTGCAGGTAAGAACTGGACATGGGCATGATATTTGTGGCATGCTGCCTTATTTTGGGAGTCTGTGCTTTGCCTCTAGTAGTGGGAAGCAAAATCTGCACAGAGCAGACATTTTTGAAAAACACCAGTGTAGGGCTGCAACAAATGACTATTTTTGTAATCGAGTAATCTATCGATTATTTTATTGAGTAATCGGATAAAAAAATGTAAATAAAAATGACAATACATTTGTTATTAGGCTTATTCTAGTGTGAGTAGAAGTTAGTCATATACGCTTTATGTTGTTGTATTCAATTGAAAATGAAGAAACATGAAGTTCAAGGGTCATTTTGAACCAATTTGGCCAATAAAATGAGTTACTTTTGGCCTTTCTGGAAGAGAACTGCATTTCACACAATCCTCTGCGCACGCCTCGGAGCCGCATCACAGTAAAGGGTTTCAGCGCGTTCCGGAACGAACTATGAAAAAAAAATCGATGGGAAAATCTTAATAAATGGCTGTATTGTGATTAGAACGCTGGTTGTTGTGGTTATTTATTAGCTAAAATATGCGTTTTGTCTGTAATAAAGGGGATGTTTTGACGGAAACGGAGCGTTTTAGCGAGTAATGGCGCTTACAAACAGCGTGCGTGTTTACATGGCAAAAAATGTCATTTATGCGTTTTTATGCATTTACTTCTGCTTTTGTACACGGAATATCTCACAAATACGTTCACATACAGAGGGATCTATTCTCGCCTTGATCGCGCCACTGAAAATATTGTGCATCATTAATAAGCGTCTGTGTGAAATACAAGCAGACATGCTGTAGCCATTTAAATGACTTAAACGAAGCTTCGATTCTAGAAAAATTGCCTTGACCATTTTTTGTAGTCGAATTATTCAAGTTATTCGAATAATCGTTTCAGCTCTACACCAGTGTTTAGTTTTTTCAGCTCAGCTTGTTTATGACCTTCGAGAAGTCAACAATGTAGAAACTCTTTTGTCCCAATATTTAAGATGAAATTGTAAACCTGCCAGAGAAGAAATGCAAATTCTCAAAAGTCTCTCCACTTTGGAAAAATAGTAATATATTAGTAGATGTTGCAGAGGGATCAGTCTGAATTTAATTTATATTAGTTGTGAGATCTCTGTGATTAGCAATTTTCAATGTCAAAATTGTGCCGCACTGCATTGTATAAAGTTTATTTCCATCATCAATGTCATATCAATACCTGTGTCACTTTTTCCCAGGCCAAGAAGCTTGTTGAATCCTTGCCTCAAGAGATCCGGGCAAACGTTTCCAAAGAAGAGGCAGAAAAACTGAAAACGGCGCTAGAAGCAGCAGGAGGCACAGTGGTGCTGGAGTAGAATGTGACCTCTTCATTACTGTCTGTTTTGTTTTTTTACAACGAATTCTGGAAAACAGTAAGGCCTTTTAACATTACCACTATCAGATAGTGATGGGCTGTGAACTCAAAGACTGAACTCTAGCAGGTTCCTGCAGGCCTGCACACACACACCACCTCTACTTTGTTTGTACTTCTGTCTGATCATTTCCAGATGTATATCTACAGCTGTAGCGCCCTCTGCAGTTCAGATGGGGCCTACAACAAGTGTCTATGTCTGTTTCATATGCAATGTTGCCATTTGCCCTGACCAGATGGACTCAATTGGTTAATAAATGTCAAACAGTATGTTAAAAACTGGTGTCATGATATGAATTATGGTCAGGACTTATAAAGTTGTTGAAGAAAGGGGTTATTTAGCCAAAAAAATGATGTTATTGTGCAACCAAGTGCAGTAATCAAACAAGCTCACGAAAGTGTCACTGTGAAAATTTTGAATATGCCAGTTTGGGACTCCACTTATTGAAAATGTAGATCTTACTCTGGCTTATGTCTTGTTCTAGTCTGTAGAGCGGGTTATAAAATGGGGAAGTGTGGATGTCCTTGATAAAAATGATCATTGGACAAACTTAACTACATTATCTTTATATAAAATCATGTTTCCTTGTGTAGTGTCGTGTGAAAAGCATCTTGTGTTTTGTGCAGGTGGTAGAATCTTGAATCTTGCCACTTTATACCAAAAAGTTTTTTATGGTATGTTATTTTTTTCCCTTTTTTTTAATTTAAAAGTGTGTGTCAGAAACGGATAAAGTGCATCTGTGCTAACATAATAGTTACTAACACAAACTAATATATGTAGACTTACTAGAAGGGCAGTTTTAAAGCATATTTCATTATTTAAATATTATGAAGCACAATCGATTAGAAAAACGATAAAACAATAGACACATCCCAGTTATTGCTGCTAATCTTGCAACTGCATCTTAATTAATAACGTACACCAAGCAAAAAATAAAGACAAATATCCATTATTACCAAACAGCGACGACAACGACGATTTTCATTTTACTTAGTCTCATTCGGAGCTCCTGTTAAATAATTTCCATTTTCATTACGTAAAGAACACACACACACACAAATATATATCCCTGAAATTATGAAGCACCAATGAAATTATAAAGAACATCCAGACAACAAACGCATTAACAAAAATACGTCTCTTCTTACTTTACCACATATAATTAGAAATGTAATGTAATTCGTAATTATTACAAAGTATTTACCTCTCGTATTAACAAAATTTACCTGTCGACTTGTCACACAATTTATGTCAAAGCCAAAACAACACTGAAATAGTCATGGAGCAAAATCATTTTTAAACTTTCATTTACATGTACGGGCGGGAGATGACGTCGCAGTGATGTAAACTAGAGTGTTATATTGTGACGTCAAGATGTCTCGCTCCCCGTTATTTCGGTTGGCGATGACGTGGAAATTGGTAGAGGCGCGAGAGCGACGCGAAATGCAACCCGGCTGAGAGACTTCACGCTCCTCAGCAGCACCATGCTCCAAAACACGATGGTGACGGAGCAGCGGGCAAAACCACGGGGTAATAATGACCATTCCTCATCCAGCACTGCTCCAAAAACTCCCTCACACTCTCCACACTTACTACACATTTACCACACTTTTACTACTACATTTACCCATACAGCATCAAGCAAACGCTCTTACCCAGAGCGACATACATTAGTCATTTGTACCCTTACAAAAACAAAAATGTTTGCTGCAAACATCTGGTTAACTTGTGGCAAACAGTGGAGCAGAGGTGGGCAAAGTAGCTAACTTCATTACTAAAGTGAAAGTACAGATACCACTTGTCAAATGTTATTCCAATACAAGTGAAAGTCATACAGTCAAATTTTACTTAAGTTTATGTAGTGAAGTACTTGTTTTAAAAAATACTTAAGTATTAAAAGTACATCTTCTTTCACTGCATTGCTGTATTATTGCCACAACACTTACATTACCTAATGTTGACTAGCTTATAGAAGTTGTAGAATAAGGAACTGGTAGAATGTTACAGAATGAAACTTAAACCGATAAAGAAAACCAGTAATTATTTTATTTATTTATTGTAAGACTACACACCAAACAAAACAGCATAGTAGTGTTTTGACCCAGCTCTAGCAGTGTGTGCTCACATATATATGTGTATGTTAATCAAGAGGACAGTGCAATAGCTGTAAAAGCAGTTTAGAACATAAAATCAACATTGCAACCTGCTTAAAACCCAGCTCTACAGCTTCAGCTTCATGACTTTCCAACAGCAGCAATGTTTTAATCAAGACAGAAAACAGCAGAACTGTCTGAACTTTTATAGTTACAGTCTACAGGCGTGATGTAACTTTACTGGTTACTGATAGACTGTCACCTGCCAAACAACCAATCACATTTTAGAAAAGAGGTAACAACATCCACTTTATCCACAGATTTGAAAGTAAGGAGTAACGAGAACCTTGATAGAAATGTAGTGAAGTAAAAAGTACAGTATTTGTCTTTAAAATATAGTGAAGTGGAAGTCATAAGTTTCCAAATAAAATAGTACTCAAGTGAAGTACAGATACTCAAAAACTCTACTTAAGTACAGTACTCAAGTAAATTTACTTAGTAAATTTACCTACTTTACTGCAGTGGAGTTTGCCAGAATATGTTGCCACAAGTTTGCCATTGTCAGCCACTAGTGGCAAACTTGCAGCAGTGTTCTGGCGAAAACGCCAAATAGCCACTAGTGGCAAATGTATTTACCAAAACAATTTGCCAGTCAACATTTGGTGACAAATTTGTCAGGTGCACAGAGTTTGCTAGAAGTCCACCCCAAGTTTGCCACAAATCTAATGTGAAAAAAAATATGACCTTGCTGCAAATGGGCGGCAACACTGCCAAAAGTTAACGGCAACTGTTTGCCAGAAGCCAATTTTATTTTGTAAGGGTCGTCCACATCTGTTCTTCAAACCTGTAAAGCTAGACTTAAATCAAAAAGTCAGACAAGAAAGTATTATTTTATATGTTACAAACTACAAAAAAAAGTCAGATCTCAGTCTTTCAACAAAACTGTCATCTTTTGGTTACATCAAGCCAACAGATGCCTAATTCTGGAAACCACAGACTCTTGACCTTATTAGAACTAAGAATAAAGAGCTTTTTCCTCACTTCAGTTTCTGTATAAAGTGATACTGAAAAAGTCTTAGAGAATAGAATGCAAAAAGCTAGAGATGGAATAGCTATATTATAATTATGATTAGAATGAATCATTTTAATGAAGTTATTATGCATGTAAAAATTCACACCCTGCAAATTTTACAGTAGATATGGCAAATTTTGGGGTAATATCTGTTATTTTTTTAAACAAATATAAAGTGATCACATAGCCATTATGTATAAGGCATGTAATCATTGTGTTATAACAATAAATCAAGGTTCCCTTTTCAAATTATTTGAGCAGTTTCAA
This sequence comes from Distichodus sexfasciatus, assembly GCA_032718565.1. Classification (NCBI taxonomy): domain Eukaryota; kingdom Metazoa; phylum Chordata; class Actinopteri; order Characiformes; family Distichodontidae; genus Distichodus; species Distichodus sexfasciatus. Next base: position 448,200 of record JAVGVS010000143.1, read on the forward strand.
AAACTCAGCGGTGAATACTGGTTTTGAGGGATTTACTAGTGGTGCGTTTTGCTCACAACAAACCAAGATTTTTTGAAGGTGTGAGAAATGTGTAACAGCAGAAAAAGAGACAATATTTCCTGAAATGTGTTAGCAACTGAGAAAAACAGCAATTATCCCATTTAATATGAAGGTAGAGCTTTAAGGTATTCAGACTATTTTCTCAGTCCTCGACAGATAATTAATTTTGTATTTTGGAAAAGAAAAATGTGTTGACATAGATATGCAGATTTTCAAGACTTTCTTTTCAGATCTTTTCAGTAAGGATGTTAGTTACATTCTAAAGATGTTTTATAAAGTGTCATGAAAGATTGCATTGATCATCCGCTGTGCAGGTATGTTAGAGAGGAATAAAAAGCATACAGAAGGGTGTGGTTCCAAGACAGCCACGGACATCAAACATATGAAGAATTCTTACACTTGCTCAGGGATGAGGAAGGTGGAAGTGAGGCTGACTGATAGATGGCCACTCACCCAGAGAAAACCATGCTACAATGAGAAAGGTCAGCTCTGTTCTCAAGACTCATCATAGACTTATCATAAGTCACTGGTACACGCTAAAAATTCAAAGTATATTTTCAGGCATTGATGCCTGAGCTCAATCACTATTAAATTGACTGAATTTGAAACTGATATAAGTTGTCATCAGTTGTTATTTTCTGCTCGGTGTATATGCTACATAAGCACCATATAGCAATGTTATTCTACTGAGAACTAAAGAGCCAATATGAATTTCTAACATTTGTCATGTGTTGTAGCTGTCCTCGAATCTCGCTACATCATTGGGAAAAAACTGGGTGAAGGAGGCTTCGGAAACGTCTTCAGGGGAATGCGGATATTCGATGGCCTAGAGGTTTGGAACTGGCTTTCACCACAAATGACATTCCATCTAGAATGTTGTTGCCTCCTGCCTCCTTTTCACTCTTTCATGCCAGTTATACAAACCCCTTTGTGCTGCAGGTGGCGATTAAAATTGTCAAGAAAACGAAAAACATCCGATATTTTCAAACAGTAAGTTCTGATGTGGGGCGTTCCAACATTCTCAGCTTATTACTGATTATGCTGTATTATAATTATAGTATTTTATTTTTATGGTAGCTGGACAGGTCCAAATGTGTGCCTCTAGAGGTGGCCCTGCATTATCTCGCCAATCAACCTCCCATGTTCAGCAACATTGTGCAGCTTATGGAGTGGTTCGATGAGCCGGATTGCTACATCATGGTCATGGAGTATCCCAAAAATTGTGTGGATGTACAAATGTACATGGACTCCAGCAAAATTAAAGTGGATGAACAGTTTGCTCGGATCGTAATGATCCAGGCGATATTAGCGGCATGTCACTGCATGAAGCGAAGAGTTCTGCATCGAGACATAAAAGTAGAGAACTTGCTGATTGATAAAGAGACCTTTAAGGTCAAACTGATTGACTTTGGCTGCGGTGACCTGCTTAAAGAAACAAGTTATTCTGAATTCATTGGTAAGTTTAGCATTGGGATTGAAAATGCTATGCAAAAGGGAGGAATTCAGGATTGGTTGTTGGTGTAGGTTCTCAGTGGAATTGAGGGCTTGAATCAAAGGCAACTAGACTTCTTTTAGGTTCTTGATTTACATTTATATTTATAGCATTAAGCAGATGCTCTTATCCAGAGTAATGAACATCAGTGCTTTGTAGTCCACATCTGTTCTTCAAACCTGTGATGCTAGATTTAAATCAACAGCTGCTGTTTAAACAAGTTACATTAAGCAAAATTACAAACCTTAACAAACCATGTCAAAGAAAAAGTCAAAAATTAACTAATTACTCTTCTCAGGTACAGACAAACCTCCTGAGTATATCCTGACCAAGAAGTATCATGGCGGCCCTGCAACCGTTTGGTCCTTAGGGATCATGTTGTTCAGGATTGTTTGCGGCTGCCACCCATTTCCCTACGACAACGACATCATTGATGGACATCTAATATTCAAATGCGGCGTATCTACAGGTACATCTTACACCCTTAAGTTAGTTATAAGTGAAGACCAAAAGTCCTTTTCATACATGTGACAGAATTTAAATCATGTCACCATTTACAGAATGCCGCAGTCTAATCCATTGGTGTCTACACAGCAACCCAGAACAGAGGCCTACTTTGACTCAAATCACACAACATGCCTGGTTCAAACCTAAGAATCCAACCAAGGACAGCAAAAGAAGAGGTGGACAAGATCAGTGATGAAAAGCATCAGGTCTTGTGATGGGCTTTGCCAAAACATATGGGGCTGGTCTCTTGCTCATGGATTAGGCATAGTCTTGGGCTAAATTGTAGTACCAATGGAGATTTACAATTTCTTAAAACTAGTCTAGCACTAGGCTTAAACCTTGACTGGAACATTGGCCCATGGTGTCTAAGTCTTACAGAGCTTCTTGGTTGCTTTGGACAGTGTCTGTAAAGAGTCTTTAAACAGCTTTTTTGAAAGTTGGTGAACTTCTCAAAACTGTATGTACACTACAATACAATCAGGCGGATAGTCAACAAAATGAAGTATTTTCTTAAAAATGCAATTTTTTTGTCAGCCTTTTGGGAAATGCTATGAAAATGTGAAATCTCTGGAGTAAATGTAAATGGAAGAATAAAGGTATTTTGCTGTAAAAACAACTCACTTTCTTTGGCAAGTTGCAATAGGCAAGGGAAGGACAAGAACAGACAGACGAGTAGAAAAATAGACACCCTGTTCGATGGACAGACATTTCGACTGAAAGATTTGCCAACAGACAGACAAACAGAAATGGAAAGATGGATTGACTAACAGACAGACGGCAGAGATGCCAAGCAGAGTATTTTATCTGAGTCACGTTTGACTTTTGGGATTCAATTTCTGAGTGTCTGATCCATAATGAGTTACAGGGTGATCTCGTTGCAAGAGTTGTGGTCATAACTATTGCCTTTCATGTAAATTTAGATCAGTGTGCATCCTTGACCTATTGCCTAGTTGATCAAAGCTGTGAATTGTGTGTCTTTGTCATATACTCAACAGTCATGTGTTGTACTTTAAAACCTTGGCGATTTGATGCCAGCAGACCCTCAGAACTTCTCTGTGACAGACACTCCCTCATAATCTGTCACAACCACTTCATTCACAAATCCTGCTGAGCTCATGAATAGTCTGATACTATTTCTGTTCGTCACGTAGACCTCCTCCGGGCTGCGTTTCCACGCCAAATCCACCGCCACCAGCACTTGGCACGAACAGAGAACCTAGTCCAGAAGTGACAGCAACATCAACAAAATCAACATGAGATATTCATGTTTACCAAAGCGTAAAAATTGCATTTTAAAACATGGTCGTGACTTAAGATAAATTTGAGCGTCCTGTGTTTCTCTATCTCTCTCTCTCTCCCTCCAAGCAACAATGTTAGAAGGTCATTTGATACTCATACTAGAAGGCCCCTGCACCACAGTTCACTCTTAGTCTCAAGTCTCCTCTGGACACGCCGTGTCAGAACCTAAACTTAGGACCACGTTCTACGACCTTGACAAACTAAATTGTCACTTTGCCCTCACCATTCGTCAATTTATGTGCTAATTATGCTCTGGTTGAAGCAATAGGTGCTGAAGGAGTCCCATGACCGCTCGGACCTGAGCTTAAAGCAGCTTTTTCTCCGTTCTCTCAGCAAACAAATGGACTTGTAAGTCATGAAGGAGAAGCGAGTTTCTCGCTGGTATTTCGGTGGTCTCGCATCATGTGCTGCTGCCTGCTGCACACACCCGCTGGACCTGATCAAGGTACGATATGAAATAAAACAGATCCAAGCTATTTATTTTTCTTCAGTGATAAAATGAACGTTTTTGAAAAGAGATTTTAAGAGATTAGTTACCCAATTAGTGTCCAAAAAAAAGTAATTACAGGATTTATTTTGTGAGGCTAAAATCCACAAAGGAAGATTTCACCTTCTGCAACGGAACCTGCTTAATGAGTAGCCTTTCGTCACCTACCAAGTATGCTGTATAACATTAAATGTGGTGTTATAATGGTGCAAATATACAGGACTTTCTTATATTCTTTATTATTGAATTATAAAATCTTTTCGTTGATAATACGTGCCCTTGCTGACGCGCACCTTTCAGTGACCATGAGATTTTGTGACACTAGGCGGCGCTGTTTCGCATTTTCTTGCTGAACGAATGTAAAGCTCCAACGTAGCTTCCATTGTTTGTTTATTCTATTTTCTAAAAACAAATGCCAACTCACCCTACCATAAGTGTGTTAAAATAATATATAGTCGGTACTTTTTCTGTAATTTTATATTATTTCCCACTTCACTGGTGTTTAAAATGATTTTTTTTTAAATGACTTTGCATGTTTTATAGTTTATTTGTATTATTGTGATTTTACTCTTTGTAGTACGTGAGTTTGTGAATTGTGAGACAGGAGCCAACAAACAATATGACAATTATCAGATTCTGAATTAACGCAGGGTGGTGCAGTAGTTAGCGCTGCCACCTTACAGCAAGAAGGTCCTGGGTTTGAGCCCCGGGTTGGCCATGGGGCGTCTCTGTGTGGAGTTGGCATGTTCTCCCCATGAATGGTGTTTGATCAATGTTTTCATTTTGGATCAATGCTGTGGCCTTGTTGATCATTGAATTGATGTATCACTGTGGACTGGTGTATCATTACACCCGTATAAGATACTAAATTAGAACTGCTGTCATTTATATTTCCATGCTCTACTTGTTCCTTGGTATAAAAATAGCATAAACGCCATCAATAGTTCATTGTAGACAGTATATTTTTGCAGCTGCTCTAAGCTAGAAGAGATTTTTCTCAGTAATGCAATGGTACTGGCATATGGCAATGTTGTTTAGGATACACAATAAAGAGTGGTTTTGTTTTCATCTGACCCGTTGAGTATCTATCTGAAAGCCTTTCCACGCAGGTTCACCTGCAGACGCAGCAGGAGGTGAAGATGCGGATGACTGGCATGGCTCTGCAGGTGGTGCGCAGTGACGGCGTGCTGGCACTCTACAGCGGGCTTAGCGCCTCCATGTGTCGCCAGGTTGGTTCACATACAGTATAACCAGTGTTGGGGAATCTCCTTTTAAACGGTAGTGTTTCAAGCCACAAGCTACTTATGATTAAAAGTAATATAACAGTAACAGTAATATAGATATAACTACATCCACCCTATTTCACTGCCACAGATTTTTGCTAGGTGTGTGCTAGGTGTGCTCTGATGTCACCAAATGAATCAGAATCACCTAATAATTGAAAATAGCCCTTGTAAAGAGAGGAAAAATATTTTTAACCATGTTTTGCCACACCATATTGCTGTTTTTTTTTTTTTTTTTAATTTAAATGCTGGAAAATCATAAGATCATCATATTTTACCATTTCATTTTCAACTCGGTACACCCATAGATGAGAATGGGTCTAACAATGAATAAATGATCTAGGCATGTTCGTGTGATTTTAATAGTCCATTTAGCAGGTCTCACAGGGAAACAGTTTATCTTGTGAAGACCAATAAAGTCTCAACACAGTCTTTTACTTAGAGATATGTTTTGTCTCTTCTCCAGCTGTCATACTCAACAACACGTTTTGCCATTTATGAGACAGTGAGAGACCTGGTGGCTGATGACCAGCACGGCCCCATGCCCTTCTACCAGAAAATCTTACTGGCAGCATTTGGAGGTATGCAAAAATAAATCTCTCCAGTGCAGAGCACCCAGTTTTGGGGATTAATGTACTCTTGACGTGTATGGCTTCATTGAATCTTTGGTAGATTATCACAACTGCACCCCCTCAGATTTTACTCCCATAGTTGTACACCTTTGCCATTCTCAAAACATTAGGATTGATTTGTTTGAGAGTAACATGGTGACAAAAGTCACTGGGGAACATCATAAAATATGTGAAAGATATTGTTTTTTCCCCACTTGTTTGTCATAGATGAACAAATCCTCATTATTTCATCATCAGTTAAGGTATCGGGGAAAATGAGGTTTGACTAGCAGCATTTACTTTCCATTTATAGCCAAAAAGCCAAATATTTAATAATATTTGCTCTTCTACTCTTGGATTTTTTATTAGTTCCTTTTTTAGCCTTGTATATCATTTATGCTTTTGTTTTTTTACTTTTTTTTTGAAAGATTCTCATTTTATTTCTGTGTAACACATTGATTGTAATCTGGCTGTGAAATAAACTTTGTAAACAAACATTGTAAATAAAGTTGCTTTGTCTAGCAAAAGAGAAATTTTATATATATAATATTTATTGTTCTTTAAATCTGTATTAAATACATGATGTGTCTTTTTAGTGGACATTTATGCATTTAGGCATAAACATTTTTGCAAGACGTTCATGCACTTATGCATATGCACTTTGCAAAAATGTTTTGGGTTGAGTCAAATTTGTCATCTTTAATCATTTGCTTGGGGAAAAATTCAAACAGCAAGTGTCTGTAAAGCACTACATTTTGAGTTATTCATGCCTGCTTTAATTGAGGCATTCAGGAAAACACATGCATCCAGTATTAATGCCAATAACCATTCTAGTCTGAGTCTATCACTGTACCTGCAGGACTCACCGGGGGCTTCATTGGAACTCCTGCGGACATGGTGAATGTTAGGTGAGACGGAACTCGCTTACCCTCTTTTGAATAAGGAACTGAGTACATTTCTTCTGTAAATTTGATTTGCCTTTTTTCACAGAATGCAAAATGACGTGAAGTTGCCGCTGAAGCTTAGAAGAAAGTAAGTATGTTTGCACAGTAAGTTCTATTCTCAGTGAAGATTTTTATCAGTGCCTCTTAAGGAGCTTTTCAGATGGCCATTAAGCCTCAGTCCGCCCAGCATGACCTGAAATCACTTGAGGAGTTGCGTCAGGCATGTAAGCCCAGGCGAATTCGTGCAGTGTGTTCAGTGTCCCCTTTAAAACATACTACTTCAAAATCACAAAGATATGACCTCTTTTATTAGAAGAAGTATCCCAGCTTTAATAGTTGAACATATTACAGTATAAACCTGTTCAGTGATTTATGAGGACAAAAAACACAAAAAAACTCCATTATTTATGATACTGATTTGAGATCATATCGCCCAGCCCTAACAGGAGCGTTTTTCTGTTTTTCAGTTATGCCCATGCCCTAGATGGAGTCGTCCGTGTCTTCCGAGAAGGTCAGGATGCTTTGTTATTTAAAAATGTAAGATATATTTTTCCAGTGACCATGGATCTGAGTTATGGAGAAAGATGGGTTTGAGTCGATATGTGGATCGGATATCGGTCTGATAACGACTCAAACAGCTGGATCGAGTATCGGTGATAATGATAATGTGCAGAACAAGCAACGCAAAACACTACAACCCCAGAAACTAACTGCGTGATAATACTGTTTAATTTCCTTAACGACACCAGCTCTCTGTGTTCCTGACGGTTTTAGCGCTGCAGGATCAGAGAGTGTCTTAAAATTACAAAACTGTGTTGAAAAAGAAAATTTTTTAGATGTTATTTTACTTAATAATTTAGATTCAAGATTTTTTAAAAATCTTTGAACACAGTTTTGTAAATTTACAGAACTGTGTTGAAAAGGAAAATTTTTTAGATGTTATTTTACTTAATAATTTAGGTTCAAAATTCTTTAAAATCTTTGAACACAGTTCTGTAATTTTGAGACGCTCCCTCAGCCCGTGGTGCTAAAACGATAAAGAAATTAATCAGTATACTGTAATTTTGTGATTTGCTTTTGGGGTTGTAGAGTAGTGCGTTGCTTAGGGACCGTCATAAATTATTTTCACAGAAGTTTTCTGTGAAGTTTCTTTGTGGCAGTGTCTGTTGTAAAAAGCTCTGTGCAAATTAAACCACAATCATCACCTTTTCCATTCAAGTCATATTTTATCTGCTTTTCTTCTGATTTATTAAAGACATTAACTCATAACAATTTAAACTAATTTTGCTTTACTTGCAGAAGGAGTAAAGAAGCTGTTTTCCGGAGCTACCATGGCATCGAGCAGGGGTGCCCTCGTCAGCGTTGGGCAGGTGCAGTCAAAATTTTGACATTTTTCCCAATTTTGTTCCATTCTCCAAGTGATTTAAGACCTGTTGTGTCCCATCTAGCTCTCCTGCTATGACCAAGCCAAGCAGCTGGTGATTGGGACGGGGCTCCTGACTGACAATATTGTCACCCACTTTATTGCCAGCCTCATTGCGGTGAGGGGTCCAACTTCACGTGTGTTTTATTATACAGCAAGAACAAGCTGTGTTGCTAGATCACTAGTTGTTGTGGAATAACCAAAAAAACAAAACGGACCTGTAATGCTGCGCTGGACATTTACTCACCTCGACACCATGCGTTCCTGCTGAGTTCTTTATGCATCTGTTGGCATTTAAAATTCTTACATCATAATTGATTATTGCTCCATAATTCAGTATATTAAAGATACCATATTATACCTTTTTTTTTAACAGGTCTATGAGCTCCACTGATTATTTGTCATTGTGAACACACCACAGCACAGGACACAGTGCACCACAACCAAATGTGACCTCTGTATTTGACCCAGCAGCTGACATGGGCAGCGCCTGGGGAGCAGTGCTTGGTGACGGTACCTTGCTCATGAGTACCTCACTGGTACCTTTACCAGTCCTGGGATTCTAACCGGCAAAACTTCCAATCACGGGGCGAACTCCCTAACCGTTAGCTACCCACTGTCCCAAACTCAGAGCACGGAATGACTGACTCTCAGTACAGAATGCCGTTTAGAACTTTTCTCAACTTGTCCAACTCTTTTTCGGGCAGGGAGGCTGCGCCACCGTCTTGTGCCAGCCGATGGATGTGGTGAAGACCAGGCTGATGAACTCCAAGGGTGAATACGGGGTGAGAGCACGTGTGATTCGCCGCGCTTCTGATGTGAAATGGGCTTTGCAACAATCATCGGTCAAATGTGACAGTGTTGTTTGTGTGCTAGGGAGTGATGCATTGCCTGAGAGACACCGGCAAACTCGGACCCAGAGCCTTCTACAAGGTGAAAAGCTACTTTCCCGTGTTTTAATGTGGCCTGTCACACCTTCACAAAGTGTTGTGGGTTCGGTCACTAATGCCGTGGCTCTCCCTCATCCCCCCCTCGCTCTCTGACCCCACACTTTCCTTCCCTCTCTTTTGATGTGGTAAAGTCTGTCCATCTCTTGTAGTTTGACTCATTTTAGTTGTTCAGTCACAGGGTTTGAAGATAAGGAAAGATCAGAGTTGTCTGAAGTGACTTTTTAAGTTTGTCATCACTTTCTTTATTTTCTTCTCTTTTACTTTATTTTTTTCCTTCCGTCTTTCTCCTTTCACCCTGTCTTTCTTGTCTTCCATTGTTCTCTCTTCCTTTTTCCTTTATTTCCTTCTTCCTCTTTCTTTCTTTCTCCCTCCTTCCACTTTGTCTTTCTTTATTTTCTTCCTTCGTTCTCTATTTCTTTTTCCTTTATTTCCTTCTTCCAAACTTTCTATCTTTCCTTCTCCTTCCATTCTGTCTTTCCTTCATTCCTTCCTTCTTTATTTCTCTATTTTTTCCTTTCTTGCTGTTTTCTTTCCTTCCTTCCTTCCTTCCTTCCTTCCTTCTTTTTTCTTTCTTTCTTTATTTCCTTCTTCCACCCGTTCTTTTTTACTCCTTCCATCCTATCTTTCCATCATTCTTTCACATTCTTTTTTCCTTTCTTTCTTTTTTCTTTCTTTCATCCTGTTATTTCATCATTCTTTCCTTTCTTCTTTCTTTTTTCACCTCCCACTCTTTCTTTTTTCTGTTTTTTCCCTTTATTTCCTTCTTCCACCCGTTCTTTCTTTTTCTTTCTTTCTTCCTCAATTCTGTCTTTCCTTCATTGCTTTTTTCCACCCTTTTTTTCTTTCTTCCACCCCGTCCTTCTTTCCCTTTTTCTCTCTCTCTCCCTCCCTCCCTTCCTCCCTCCCCTATATTTCGGCCTGTCTGCTCTCATTAGGGCCTCGTTCCTGCTGGAATCCGTCTGATCCCACACACTGTCCTAACTTTCATCTTTCTGGAGCAGCTGCGTTTGTGCTTCGGCATCAGAGTGGCTGTTTCGACGTGACCACTGACCTCCTACTCTTCCCCCTGAATGCCCCAAATCTGTCCTTCAATGAGACCAAATTAGAGATTCAAAACTTCAAAACTTAATTATAGAAAGGGTTCTCCATTCTGTAAAATGCAATATGTGAAAATATTTCTGTAGTGTGTAAAATGTTGAGACTAAACTTTGTGTTAAAAGACCCTATGCTGTTGGATATGTCATGGAGAGCCTTCTCTTCAGGTGCAAATACCATTTTCAGCTCTTAGAAAGATGCACTTAGTTAATGCACTGTCCATTTCAATCAAAATTAAAAATATTTTCTTTATAGATTTGTAACATCTTAATGTATAATATATCCAGCATGTTCATTAACTCTGAGTGCAGTGCTAATTTCAGAGGTGTACCAGCGGGGGTCAGTGCTGCACTATGTAAAGGTTGGAGACTCTTTGGTTAATATTTGCCCATATTCCCAATTTTTCACTTACTTAAAGCCTTTTTTGACCATGACCTAAGCCTCAGATTCTAAGGAGTCGGTACTTCGGTGTGACTAAGGTTCACGCAGCTTCTTTATGTACGTAGTTATTCCTCACAATATAACACACATTGAATGATTTGATCACATATCAATGTACTCCCCGTGCATTTAATTAACTCAACATGCATAAAATGGCATCACATGCCATTGGCTATATGTCACATGAGATCTAGGTTAAGCTGAGAGCTGTATTCACCACAACCTGCAGCTGCTTAATTTGGAATACTAAAACATTTAAGTTTCAAATTGAAGTTTAACAGTTTTATAATGTTACTAAAATGTTTATTTACTGTTATTTAAAGTTAGAATGAAATATGTAAAAAGTTTAAGTATTTATAAACAAAGTGTTTTGTGTTGGTGTTTTGTAAAACTCAAATTTTTTGACAGATTTTCTTTCTTTTCTTTTTGCCTATTGGTTCCAAATATCGATTATCGGCCTCGTTAACTAGCAATAATCGTAAAAATCAATAATCAATAATCGTAAAAAAACCAATATCAGTCGACCTCTAATTTGCACAAAGACAGGGTCAGAGTGCAGTTTCTGAAAATTAATTACCTTTCTGATCATGCTTATCTACCCAAATACAGCTGCTGTAAAAGAATGGCCATTTTGGCCATTGTAAAAGAGTTTAAAAGAATGGGAGTCGTAGTATTTATGAGGTCTCAGATGTCTGGGTTCGAGAGAACCTTTTTAAAACAGTCATGAAAGAAATGATTTGAATGGTGAACCTTGTTTTTTATTTCTTACAATTAGAACATCTCACTTTTCTGAATGCAGTCTGGCGTCTCATTCTCTAACTGTGTGACAGGAATTAATGAGAATCCTTCTCTTTAATCCCTCTTGTTTAATACTCTTCTGTTTGTTTGTTTCCTTTAAAAGTTCTTTCCCAAGGTTGGCCTGACTTCTCTTTCCCTATCAGGTTCCTCGTTCTGAGCAAACGTCTTTCTTAAGTTTTTTTTTTTCCATCACTTTAAGTCCCAAAGTATTTTTCAAGTATTTTCTACAGAGCATTAACGACTCAGTTTATCACACATGCGAAGTGCCAACTGAATTATTGTCCTTTAGTCTTATGAGAAAATCCTGTGTGGTCTGGAGACACTCAAATCTATTTTCAAACTTCCAAAATGTTCTTCACTCCACCCACACCACACATACAAAACACAACCATCTTAGGCAAACTTTAATATCACAAAGACCCTTTGAGGTCTCCATGCACCAAAATAATTAATCCCTGCTTTTTGCTATCAGGAAACCACAACCATTAACTTTATCTGCTTACTTTTTCCAGTGAAGTAGTTTAAAGTGAGTGGTTGAAAAGGAAAGCAAAATGGAAAAGAACACAGTGTATGTACATTCAAAGGGTAAACCTGGATTAATTCAATGTCTGATTTGTGGGAAAATACATGACGTGTTGGTCTAGCAATGAATTGGGATTAATTCAGTGGCTAAATTCTTCACTTTAACCTCTTAAACTCAGATTGGTCACCAACCTTTTCAAGCCCAAGATCCCCGACCTCGGCCCTGGTGAAAGACAAGATCTACCTTTTGAAGCACTGAGAGAGAAAGACAGCAAAAACAGAAAAAAAGACATTTTTGTCAAATTGAGATGGGTATAATAAGCCATATAAATAATAAATATTTCAATTAAAGCATAACGTTTTTTATACATAAATTTACCTTATTTTTGGTAATAAATAAATTTAAGCAAAAAACAAACAAACTGAGGAGACACGAAAGAGCCGGCTCTTTTTAGTGAGTCGAGCCATAAGAACCGACTCTCTTAAAGGAGTCGGAATTCCCATCACCAATATCTGCAGCAAGAACATTTCTCATTGGTCAATTAAAAGCATTTATCTCTATTCTCATTGGTCGCTTTCACGCTACTATGAAACAGCGGGATCTAACGTGAACGCCTCAAAGATCTACCAGTTGACTGCGGTCGACATTTTGGCGACCCCTGATCTGAAGGATGATCTAAATCATTATTAAGACGATCTGTGAAGAAAAGCAGCTTTTCTTGTCACAGTTTTCCCTTTTGTGTTACGACAGGTCGTAGATGGGATTTTAGAGATCAAAGGTAAACTCCTTTCTGAGGCTGTGACTAACAATGAATGGAGTCCTTCATTGTTTGCTGACGTCGTTAATGCTTTTAGGTGGAGCAGACCTTCATAACTGAACAATTAAACCTATAACTTAGAGCATATAAGCTAACCAAAAATGTTATAAACCAAAATCAACCTTGAGAGCCTCTGTGCCTATACTTGGACAAAAGGGTGAGGACAAAAATAAAATGCTAAAGTCTAATCAGAGCATGAATACCTTTGAAAAACAGGAAGATTACACATTTAATCACCATTAAGATTTGAAAAGGAAAAAGCCACTAGACTGGGAGGAATTTTCAGGTCCCAAACACACCCTCATGACACAAGAGAAAACGTAAACAACAGAAAGTGAACAAGGGGCGCGCTGGGATTTCGTGTCGACATACATGACCTCCTGTTTGAAGGCTTTTGGCGGACGTGAACGTGAACATGAGCTCGGACATTAAGTTGACTTTTGGCCTCCTCTCACGCCCATGCTGCTACTCGACATTTACAGTTGCTGAAACACAAAAATGGGTGGTTCCAGTTAGGGCTGTGCGATATGGCAAAAAAATCATATTGCGGTACATTTTGAGCCCTATGCGATAGACGGTATATATTGCGGTATATAATTAGATCTGTAAATTTCAATATAACTGTTACTTTAAAGTAACAGTTCTTTCCTTGTTTATGTAAAACATTAGCTTATTGAGTTTTCTTCAGTTCTACAGCCGTGTAAAAATTTATTATTTAAATGTCTTAATTTTTTTTAGACCAAAAAACGTAAAAAATTGCACAAGGTGAAAGTGGCCCAATGTCCTTATCATTTAACTTTCATTCAAATGTATCATAATGTATAAATGTAAATATTTTACATTTATGTTTTTACTTAGTTCTCAGCTTTATTTATTTACTTTCTCAAATTTCTTGCTTTTATTTACGATGACTTGCACAGTCTCCCAAGGGAGCCAGGTGTTCATTTCAGCACATCATGCCTGTATAACTAAGCATGTGGCAAATAAAGAATCTTTTATCATTTCTGCCATTAAATAAAAAGGATGTTTCTGGCCAAATCCGTCGATCGGACGTGGCGTGGCGAGCGGCAGACGGAGCGGTTCCCTTGTCGAAAAGATACAGGCCCAGGCCGGAAAAGTAATGGCGCATTCTTTGGCTTCTCTCATATTCAACAGCGTATATTTTGCAGATTATGTTTTTCTGCTCAGTATCCGAGACCCTAAATCCAAACCGTGTCCAGATTATGGACGTTGCACCGGTCTTCTTAACGAGCTGCTCTTCCGTACACTTTCTCCATTTTCCGAAAAACAATGCTTCGTGGTGTGGTTTTCACACATTTGACGCGACTTGCTTACGTCCTTTTCATGGGCGAGGAGCGGAAATTTCAGCGGCGTGCCGGTATGATCAAAATCCCTATCGTTGGCCAAATTTATATCGCATACCTTTTATACCGTTTATACCGTCCACTCCTAGTTCCAGTACAACATCAAAACTTCGTTCTCAAAAACATACACAGTATTAAAAGTGTGATGATGAGTGTAACACTGATTAAATGATCAACAAGCTCAACAGTTCAAAAGTTCAAATGCAGGGGTTAAATTTCGTTGTAGTGCTCTGTGTGCTGTGTAAATCAGTTTTACAGTGTGAGCTGTAAACTGTGTTACTACTCTGGACTCGCATCAGAGCCCTGCTGATGAATGATGCCGTGTTTACTTCTCAGCACTGGAAGCTAGGAGAGATAACGAGGGAGAACTGGAGCCAAGAGGATGTTTTGTGCAGCCTTCTGATCTCCACCTCTCCCGTGCTGGTTCTCTCTGAGCTGGCCAATTCTCTTGGAGAAACTACATGTACAGGGAGGAAGCTACATGAAAAAGCAGTTAGTAATCTTCACCACCAGACTCACTGCGCCACCATATCGTCCGTCTCTCTGTGGGAAACTCCATCTCCTGCCGTTTATTCTGACCCAGTGCTCTTGAGTGTCTAGCTGTGTGTGTGCATGAACACACACTGAAACTGCTTTAGTTTGACTCAGACAAGACTCTGGGATTATTCGTTCCTGGGGTCTTCGCGCTCATTGCATTAGTGCAGTTTGCCCCATCTGTCTGTCTGTCTTTACCTCTTTGTTTCTCATTCTTTCTTCTTCCACCCCTTCATTCTCTCTCTCTGTCTCTCTCTCTCTTCTCTTTTCCACTCCCACCCTTTCTTTCCTTCATTCTTTTCTTTTACTGCTTGTATATCTTCGTTCTTTCTTCTTCCACTACTTCTTATTCTCTCTCTCTCTCTCTCTCTCTCTCTCTCTCTCTCTCTCTCTCTCTCTCTCTCTCTTCTCTTTTCCCTCCCCACCCTTTCTTTCCTCCATTCTTTTCCTTCTTTCTTTCTTTCTTTCTTTCTTTCTCTGCTTGTATATCTTCGTTCTTTCTTATTCCACCACTTCTTATTCTCTCTCTCTCTCTCTCTCTCTCTCTTCTCTTTTCCACTCGTACCCTTTCTTTCCTTCATTCTTTTCCTTCATTCTTTTCTTTCATTCTTTTCTTTCTTTCTTTCTTTCTTTCTTTCTTTCTTTCTTTCTCTGCTTGTATATCTTCGTTCTTTCTTATTCCACCACTTCTCTCTCTCTCTCTCTTCTACTTCCACCCTGTCTTTCTTTCCTTCCTTCTTCTTATTTTTTCCTTTATTTCTTCTTCCACTCTTTCTTTTTTTTTCTTTCTTTCTCTCCTATATTTCTGCCTTTCCCCTGCATCTCTCTTCTTTTTTTAAACTTTTCTCTGCATTTTGCAGACTGCTGACAGTGCCTGACTCTGTGCTATTTGCAAGACAGAGACTCTTTCCACTACTATTTGGAAGCCTATGTGTCTCCAAATTAATTGAATACCAGCAAAAAAATTCAGAACACTCTAGCAGCAAGACCTGCAGTGTTTTTCTTGTGTTTAAACAGCGTAGTCTCTCTAAAATCAATCTGATGCATCACTGGTGAAGCGATTCCCTTTGAGCAAGCACCATTATTCCAAAAAAAAACAAATAATGGGAGAATCGGAAGAAATGCATAATGCAATCTCCTGGATGAGTAAGCAACAAAACTCCTCGATTACTTGTTTCGGGCACAAATTGGAGTCGGCAACGTTGGGCTGAGGCACATCGATCTTTTTATAACAACACTCTGTTAGGAATGAGCAAGCAGGACCTAAAAAGGAAATACGGGATGATGCATGTAGGGTCGAGTGGATTTATTTATTGCAATTCTTACGTTTGCTTTCAGTTCGTTTTAAAGGAAAACTGTCTACGGAAGCGCTGAAGTGACTCAAACGCCAAAACCCAGCGTAAAAGTTCTAAACCGGGATTGAACTGGAGGCTTTAGCTCAGGTAAGACAACGACCTTTAGCATCAAAGGTAACAAAGATAATAAAAATAAACGTCTGGAGCTTTTTAATAAAGTCTTCACAACGTTTACCTACAAAAGTTATGGACAATTACAATGTTTAGGGCAAGATTTTGTTCTAGTGTCCACAATTTATCGAGATGGAAGGCCACAAGCACATGCTCAAAAAGTTGCCAGAGATTGTTAACGATGAAGAAGAGATGATATAAACATTTTCTTAGACAATGAATAGAATTCATGTATTTTATTGCATCAATATAATGTAATTAAGGTAAAGTCATCTCTTTAAACTTTAAAGTAAAAAGGTAATTTAATTGAAGTAAGTGAGTGATTATTTGTCATTGTGAACACAGCACAGTGCACCACGACCAAATGTGACCTCTGCATTTGACCCATCAGAGTAGGAGCAGTGGTCTGCTGACATGGACAGGGCCCGGGGAGCAGTGCTTGGGGATGGTACCTTGCCTACTCACCTTACCTTATGTATTGGGGCAGTTGGTGGTGTAATGGCAGGGTGTTCATCCCTTGATCAGAAGGTCGCAGGTTTGAATCCGGGACCGTTAAAGTTACAGCATAGGTACTCATGAGCAAGGTACCGTCCCCGAGCACTGCTCCCCAGGCGCTGCCCTTGTTAGCTGCCCGCTGCTCCTTCACTGATGAATCAGATAGAGAGGTCACGTTTCACTGTTGTATGCTGTGTTCACAATGACACATAATCACTCACTTTCACTTTACTCATGAGTACTTCCGTGGTACCTTTACCATTCTGGAACTTCAGCCGGTGACCTTCCGATCACGGGGCCAACTCTCTAACCATTATGGTACCAACTGCCCCCCAAAGTATTTACTGTTGCTTGGCTTTTTATACTGTGTGCTGTGCTGTGTTCACTATGATAAATAATCACTCACTTTCACTATGTTGAGCTAATGTTTTTAATTAACACACAAAAGTTGACTTACCTAGCAGCCCTAACTGTCCATACTCTAGTCTTTCAGAATTTGGAGTTTGTTCCTCCATATGAATTTTGAACAAAAGTCCTGATTCCATACCAAACATATTTTAGAACTCATCTTTAATGACCAATTGCAAAAACCTAGGTTCTGTCTTTTTAAAGCAGAACAAAAAACTGATTTTCCATTTCCCTCATGTCTGCACTGCTGTATGATGGATCGGTTCATCTTTAATGGAACCTCCAAATAAAATTTCCCCCGAGGCTCTGAAAGTTCTCTGTCAGTCATAGATTCAGTTTTTCTCTCATCTCAGCGAAGATTTCCTCCCTGCTGCTCTCTTTCATATGGAAGTGTCATCTTTATTGCATATAGGAAAGTTCATATAGGAAAGTGAGCTTACGTTAGTTTCCGTTACCCGTTTTTACACACAAGAAGGACACAGCATCAATCCCTCATTAAAGACAAAAGTGTATTGATGCTAAAATCAACCCCATCTATTTGATTAATAAAACTTACTTGATGAATGTATTTTCAATCTCGTGAAGTTTTTATTATTAGTAACTCAGCAAGAGGAAGTTACAAAAAGCACATCGAAATGGCAGACGCTTTTTTAACAACGCAGAAGAACCAGGACACATGAGGTGGCACTGGCAATTCCTAGTCAATAACGATTGATGAATGAAGAGAAAAAAATATTATAAATGGCAAAAATAATGATATATAGATTTGGAAGAAAATAACAGTGAAAAGGATTGTCTTGTTCTTGGAGGGCCTGAATTCAGACATGACTTCTAGACCCCTTATTCTAAAAATATTTTCTCACAGGGCAAGCGGTGTATGTGTGTATGTGTGCGTGTGCGTGTGTGTGTGTGCGTTTCAGCGTAAGCCCTGTGGAAGTTTATGTCCGTGTCCTCGGAACCGTTCCACAATGTAGAGAAAGGGCAGAGTTTCCTGAGACACTGAGAGAAGTCCTGCGTGCTTGAGGGAGCTGACACTGCCACTTATATAATTCCCCAAAAATCCTGAAGAGCTTTGGTGTTAGTTGTGACCTGAAGCTTAAGCAGAGAATCTGAGGTGAGCTAGGACTTTAAAAGGAAAACAGACCAATAAATGCTGGACCCATGACGTAATGGGTGTAATTTCACCCTCATCAGCTTTAATCTCTTTCCAGCAATGCACACACCTACACAAAGGCAAATGCACTTTTCTGAACATCAGTTTAAAACAACTTTTAAAAATTTGATTAATATTTTTATGAAAGCAATCATTTTTTTGTACCAATGTTGGGGAGCAGCTGTCTAAAATCAGGAATGCTACTAACTTAACTACTTTTATCAGTAGCTTATCAGTAGCGAAGGCATTTTTAAATGCTGTACCTGCTTCGGTAGCTAACTTCTTTACAAATAGCAATGTAGCATGGCAAAACTATGGTGGCAAAACAAACAAAAAACTCAAAATATATTCAATATCAATTTTGGGCCTTATGCGCAACATTAGTTCCGTTTTCGTTAAACTGGTGTCTTCTCTTCTGGCGTGACGCTGCTATTCGAAATAGTAACTTTGCCAATAGCGGGAAATTTCTCTGTGGTTACTTTGGTTACACAAATACTTTCAACAAATGTCGTTTTACACTTTACGCCAACGACTTCCTCAACAGATTAGGGGGCTACCAAAGAAAATGGCACCCAACTACATAGACTACAAAAAGCAAACAAATAAGCAAGCAAAAAATACTGGATTAATGTAACATAGTTTGCAATGTTCCTTGGGAACATATACAGCAAATAAAATTACTCACGTCACATTTTCACACCTTGTTCGTGCCCCAAACGTTTTGTGGAGGCAACCTGACCCCGGTCCATTAAACACAGTTGTGCGCCGTGTGTTGTTTGTATTCACACTTGTTAGGAGGCAATTTGGTTTATCATTGCCGGCTTCCTGATTTTGCCCCAGGGGCCAGTGCGCCTATGTGGAGGAAATGAATGCGATCCACGAGGAAAGGAACATCACATCCCGGCTCGAATGCATATTCTGCTCAAGGTAATAACTCTCGGGGCCGAGTCGTCTTAACGATAATCAAAATGGCCCCATCGGATGGCACGTGGCCGGGGGGCCGAGGTGTGACGTCCGAAATTCGGTCATTACCAACCCAATATGCTGCCACCTCAAATTAGCTGACGGAAAGGCGGCCGTTCTACAGAAATTGTTTTCCGTGCGCCGCTGCCTCTGAAAAATATAGGCAATCAAGGTTGTGGGCATTGCTTGTGATTACTGTAGGTTAGTGCCCCTGTGGACACCGTACTGGCACATGTCCACTTAGAGAGGGTCACGAGGTCACTTCCATCCTCACGAAACTGGAACACAGCCACTCAGACACAATCATCATTACCTGCTTTTTTTTGGCTCATGGTGTTAATTTACTGATGTTAGTCAGTCATGGTACAGTGTAAAAATGATTTGGTCAATAAGTCATGTTAATGTACTTTTTTCCTTTACTTAACTTAAAATAACCCTTAATTGAAATTCAACAAATTTTTGTTAGTTGTCAGTGTGTTTATGACTGTTAATAATAGTGTTCCTAGTGAAAGTGTTAATGTTAGAGCTTTCAAATATAACCTTCATAACCCTGTGATTGGAAGGTCGCTGGTTCCTGGACCAGTAAAGGTACCACTGAGGTACTCATGAGCAAGACACCACCCCCAAGCACTGCTCCACGGGTTTCTCTCATATCCAAATCATTTTACCTGGTGGATCAGCTATCGATCTGGGGTGCGTTTCCCAAAAGCATAGTTGCTAACGTATTGCTAACATACACTATGTTAGTTGCTAACATACACTATGTTCGTTGCTAATGTACACTATGTTAGTTGATAACCTACACAATATGAGTTGCTAACGTAGACTATATACTTTGCTGACATACACTATGTTAGTTGCTAATGTACGATATATTTGTGCTAACATACACTATGTTAGTTGCTAACGTACACTATATTAGTTGCTAATGTACACTATGTTAGTTGCTAACATACACTATGTTAGTTGCTAACGTACACTATGTTAGTTGCTAATGTACACTATTTTAGCTGCTAATGTACACTATGTTAGTTGCTAATGGACACTATGTTGGTAGCTAATGTACACTATGTTAGTTGCTAACGTACACTATGTTAGTTGCTAATGTACACTATGTTAGCTGCTAATGTACACATGTTAGCTGCTAATGTACACTATGTTAGTTATCAACTATGCTTTTGGAAAACGCACTCCTGGCCATTAGTGGTTTGTTCAGTTTCATATTTGGCCTTGCAAATGTGAGAAAATTATGTTTTAGGTTGGGTTACAGGCAGGTTTATAGTATAATGAGGGGTTATCACAATATATTTGAATCCATTTTAAAAAGTTGACGTTTCACGTAGATGTGTGTGTGTGTGAATTTATTCAGAATATTATTTTTTGTAAGTTTGGCTAGCATGAGAATATTTGCACAAAGATGTAGATGTTTGTTCTGCAGGCATTCCATGAAAAATAATAGTGCTTTATTTGAACTTAGTTTTTGTCTTTGAACTTTTTTTGAATGACACTAATAATAACAGTCACAAATACCTCCTTATTAGGCAATATGAACATACCCTCTTAAATATACAGTAT
Organism: Distichodus sexfasciatus; assembly: GCA_032718565.1. NCBI lineage: Eukaryota > Metazoa > Chordata > Actinopteri > Characiformes > Distichodontidae > Distichodus > Distichodus sexfasciatus. The sequence continues at coordinate 468,888 of JAVGVS010000143.1, forward strand.
ATTCTCTCTATTTCTATTTTTTAATTTCCACTTTGTTAAGTTCCACAGTTTGAGGAATTATCTTCAGGCATTTATCAGACGCTTATCAGAACAACCTACATTTCCTCATTACATTCAATAACTACATTGGACATTTCTGAAGAAATGACATGACGAAAAAAATGTGAAATGTAAAGGTGAAAAAGTTTCTTAAGAAAAGTAAAAGCACAGCTTTCCTTAATAGTGGTTCCCCTTGTGGCCAATATAGGGAACGACGGTTTGAATGACACCAGAAAAAAAAAAACAGACAAAAATTAAGATTCTTGGCAGAAGAGTCATCTGATAGGCTACTGTGCCCATGCAGCGCACGCTCATTGCACCACAGTGTACTCCTTGCAGCTGTGAGATGGAGTCAGACAATGAACTCCATCTTGGCAAAGATGGAAGCAAGAATCTGTGGCAATATTTATCAACTCTAAAAGGTGAAAAGCAAAAAACAGGAAAGAGGTTTGGTAACACATTTGAGTGTTAAACAAGCCAAAAATCAAAACATCATTGAAACTATATTTGACATTACATCTTTAATAATTACATTTTCGTATGTCTTTGAAAATCATGTTTCACATCTTTTAACAAATTTGCTTTCATATTTATTCTACAGCATAAATATTAAGCATCATTGAAATTAGCTACTTTTTCTCTGTAGTGTAGCTCACTACTACCAAGTTAAAGCAGTAGTTTGGCTATAGCTTGGCTACTTTTAATCATAAGTAGCTTGAAGCTTGAAAGTATTTTCCCCTACACTGGCATTCTACTAGTTTCGGACTGAAATAAGCTAAGAAAAGCATGATAAAATAAACAAAGGAAAGAGTGTGATTTGTCTGACATTTTGAAAGCAGTGCACATATGTTATAGGCCTACGTGGGTTAATGTACACACAGTGTTGTAGAAAAGGTCTCTAGGCATCAGATGTGCATGTAGGCACTCATTCTTATCCCTGAGAGATAAGGTGAGAGAGTCTTTGTCCACAGCACAGTGTAAGTACAGTAGACGTGCTCTATTTTTACATGTCCAGAGTATGTTTTTTTTTTTTAGAACAGATAAGAAGCTTCCATCAGCTGTTGGTCAGACATTACCATGCAACTACTGCATGAGAGCCTGGCACTGGCTGCTTTTTGCCATCAGATGCCCGCCAGGCGCCAGCTGGAAGGCAAGTTCGGCCATGCCACAGGTTAAAGCGTTTTAACACCACAAGCTGTGACTATGGAGGCGGCACCTAAATCTAAATCTGGAGAGTTTGTCCGGTTCAAACACGTTCACCTATCAGCACCAGAAGTTGTGTGCATGAACTCGTTGCCCATGCAAAGTTAGTTGAGTGTCGATATGCCAACTTTGTGCCAGTAAGGTCACAACACCCACACGTACATCTGTCTCTCTTGTTAATCGGCATCCATCCTCATAATGTTGATTTTCCATAATTATGCAGCATGCAGAGATTTTCAGAGGTTGGGATCCTGGCATGTGGTAAATATGTCAATCAAAGCTAAATACCCCGGTCATTGTGAGGCTAGTTTTAGATGTTGTAAACAATAGCAAGGCTGCAACACATATTTCTCTTAGGGTCATTTGTACTTAGCGAAGCGGTTCGGATAATGAATGAAAGAATTATAATCTGCAGACCCATCTTTAAACTGTCTTTTTCTTTTTCTTTTTTTTTTTACCTTTTCATCATTTTTCGCCCCTTTCTATGTTTTGAGCAGATAGCAATCATGCACTTTCTTCTGGAATTTGCTCTCTAGTTCAAGTTAATTTAGGGTTACAACCATATGTAGCAGATTGTCAACACAATTGATCGGCTCTTAATTAATTAACGTAAGCTAATCAACATACAATTCTAAAGGCATAATGCATATGGCACGTCGAATGCACAAGATTTGTACTGGACAAGATGTCAAACAACATGTCTTCATGTTCTATCCATATGTCTGGTGTTCTATCAATATTTCCCTGACACAGCCCTTATAACAGTATAACGTATAACGTTATAACAGTGAATTATTATTTAACCAAATCCATCTAAACCATCTAGTAGTCATGCTTTGGAATATCAGAAAAAACTGTTCAGTGACAATGGATGACAGGAAAATGTAATTTTGCCTTTGTGTATAATGTTATTTGTCAGGTTTAAAGAAGAAGTTTTCAGATGGGCAGAAAAAAACAGAAAGTTTGGGCTTTTGCCTGTGGCAAGATGCTCTGCCCAGGAAGCGAGATGGCATTTATTAGATAGCTGCGTAAACAGCCAAGAGCGTCTCTACCGACAAAAACACAATGATTTTCATCATGCATTTTCCCTGCAAGACTGCACCCACATTATACCAAGAGTTCCTATATATTCAACGCGTGTTTGAGTCATTTGTTTTTATTTTCGGACTGGATGAATGCATTACTGTCCCATTGCACCTTTTGCTTGGTTTTTGTATTTTTTGAACTAATATAGTCACTGCCTTACAAAACCCTAGAAACCTTTTTCATTCAGCTGCAACAGACAAACACATCTACACACTCAGAGGTTCTTGGAAGAGTTCATTCAGGAATAGAAAACTCACTCTCTGCTAGTCTCATTAGCATTTTTTGACTCAGCCAGTTATGGAGTTTGCACCAGTGACTTTCATTGACTGTTAGCTCTGTTAGCTTTTTGTTGGGTATCAGAATGGAAGGCAGCTCGCGTGAACCTCTGAAAATCTCTGAACGCTGCATAATTACAGAAAATCACAATTTTGAGGGCGAATGCAGATTAACACTGCTGGTTAAGCTCAAAAATGTGAATGCAGCTAACCTGGAATGGAAACCAGTAGGTAACCAGAACAATTTGCTAGCAACGAATCAAAGCAAATAAGGCAAAGCTAGTCATGCTAGCCGGCTATCTCACCTTTTATTTATTTTTACAGTGTAGTTTGTGACCAGAATATTTCTTGTGAGAAAGTGGGGTTAACAAAGTATGAAAGTCACTGGAGCAAACACCATGACTAGCCAAGGTCAAAAATGCTAATGAGGCTGGCAGACACTGTAAGCCAACAGAGAATGTAGGCCAATTGTTAGACAATGAGAGGCAGCCAAAAACTACTAGCGCAACATGCTAACAGTGAATGGAGGCAAGTGGGGCTAGGGTAGCCATGCGTGCTTGCTGGATTTTATGTATTATTAGCCCCAAGGGAGTGTTGCAGACAGAGCATTGCTTGAGCTTTCTTAGTTTCAAGCAAGACTGCTAGCTGCAAAAAAACACTTCAAGCAATACACAGGCAGAAATCTCCATTGTGGCTAAGAATGCACAAAAACTACACTGGATAAAATCAGCAAAACAGCTGACTAGCTTGACTAACACGACTAGCTGGCTTCAATTCATTGGTAGTGTAACTGCCATCAGAGACAGTTAAATAATTTTGTTCTATTATTAATCACATCAGACTCAGATTTTTTGTGTTTACTTATCGGGGTTGAATTTACATACAGATAGGAACCAATGTGGGTTTGATAGTTCGCCACCAGGAGGCATTTCAGTGTGACTTCTCTTTGGATTTTCCACGCACCTGAAGTGGCATCATCACATCGCAAAGTTTAAGCTGTACCTTCGTCTGAAGTTTATTAAGTTCCAGCTTCAGAGATTAACTCTCACTTAACTCCCTTCTGTTTAATGCGGCCAATGAGGTATGTTTAAGTTTCCATGTTTGGTTGTCGTTATTTTAACAGCTTACGTTTATCGGTAATAATTAGCAATGCTAATGGAATAGTAGCCGTCATTGGGATTGTTACCTTTATGTTCTCTGTGTAATAATATTATTGCTCATGTGTATATGAAAATTATTATTCTCCGTGAGAATGTGCAAACTATTTCTTTTCTTTTATGTTTATTGTATTCAGTTCTCACGGCATGCTTAACAGCATAACTACACCTGAAGGCTGTTAATAAATTGTCTGTAAATACAAGAACGCCTTGTGACCGTGATTTGAAGACGGAGGGAGCGACAGGTAGCTAATTGTGCTACTTATTTCTTGACTTCCATTTAGCGAGAAGCCAAGGCTCACAGCACTAGAATTGTGATAAGCACTTTTTCATGTGGTGATGAGGCAGACTGTGAAGGCACAGAGAGCGAAATGAAAGCATACACAGAAAGAGGACATTCAAGAGGATAGTTACACCCTTGGGAATGTGGAGGCTGGTTTTTACATCAAAATGGATAGGCTGCATATTTGCATACAGCTAAATGGACTGGGTCGTTTTCAATTTACCAGATAATTTGCTGAAAGTATAGCCAGTTCGGATGTTGATAAAGGCAAAGGATTGGAAAGCAAGAAAGACAGAGCGAGAGAGAAACTCTTGCCACTCTAGCAGCTTGTGACTGATGACTTGCGATGGATCCTGGAGCCGCCGGTTATTTTTACATGTGAGGAGGACGAGCAGGGCCAAGACCTCAGCAACCAGGCATGATGGGGTTCCATTGTCTTTCAGCTGTCTCCCAACATAAACACCTGGCTGAGCTCTCAAACTGATTATACACACTCCAGTGTCTGAGGGCTTCCTGTCCTGGCGGAAAATAGCATCAACCCCAATAAACTTTGGTAGCGGTGGAAGAGTAAGTTTTGTATCAATCTACACCATCTTTAATGTGTCTAAAAGGGAATTGCCAGCACATAGAAACCTCGCTTGTGACCTTATCCTCCAATTACTTCTGCGTGGCGCCCACACCTTTGAAGTTTGGGTTTGGTCTTTCGTTTGACCCTGCCAACAGCAGCAAAGAGCAGATGGGCTTGTTATGTTGCCACCACTCTCCACCTGTCGCCTCCCGTAATGAGGGTGAAGCCAATTATGAGCGCCTCCATCATTGTGGAGGGTGAGAATTGTCATTGTGCCTTTCCCGGGGTGGCTGTCAACACTTCTTTGCCCGGCACACAACTCAATTACCACAGGCCCTGTGCAAGCCAATGAACACTCGCATGAAGACATCTCACCCTGCTGTTAGAGCTCCACCTGGGGTGAAATGGGAAAATAAAGTTCAGTACAGTTAGACATGCCCATCCTGCAGCTCAGACTAATATTATGGGTGATGGTAGATAGGATACTCACCTCTGGATAAAGATGTCCAGCACTGCCACCATTGTTTTCCTGAGCAAGATCCTTAGAAAAAGGAAGTCACTCTGGGTAGAACTCGTTAGAACGGCCGAGTCCCTCGCTGTCTTCAAACGTTGTCTGAAGACACACCTCTTCAAAGAGTATCTAGGGGACTAATTTACCTTTTATGTTGTCCTACCCACGCCAAAAAAAAAAAAAAAAAAAAACCTACCCACTAACGTGTGTCTGTCTGAACTTTTTTCCTCTATCCCATTTTTCGTTAAAGTACAAAACTTAGTCTGTGGTAATTTGGTTTAACTACAGTTGTTGACATAGCTTACAGATCTAAGAACAGTTGTGGACTGCAAAGTACTGTTGTAAGTCGCTCTGGATAAGAGCGTCTGCTAAATACTGTAAATGTAAATGTAAAATGGGTAAGAGTGTCTATTAAATACTGTAAAAGTAAATGTTGTCAGATGGTCAAATGGTGGCAGTTGGTGGTTTGTGGCAGTAGGTGGCGTAACAGTCGGGCATTCGCCCCGTGTTCAGAAGGTCGCCTGTTCGAATTCCTGAGGTACTCATGAGCAAGGTACCGTCCCCAAGCGTTGCTCCCCGGGCGCTACCCATCTCTAACTGGTCAATTCTCTCCTGCCCCTTCAACACCTAATGTGTGGTGATTTTACTGGTGCAGAACGACTGCTGGAGCATTATCCAGGTGGAGGCAGACAAAGGTCTAAGGTCTAAGAAAAGTGACATATAAATGTACTTTTCATTAATTCATTCATTCAAAACATATAAATATATACTTAATCTATAAATTCATCCTGTTCTACAAAGTATTTGACGTGTTAATCAATAGCTTTTGGTCTGTCCTTACTCACTACTGAGCACTCAGTCTGCCTGTGAGGACAGAACCTTTGAAAGCCAAATTCAGATAATGTAATAACTTTGTTACAGATATTGATGCTCTCATGAAGTAATTTATAGTGGGACATGTCATAGCATGGCACCTTCACTGAAAGCGTGAGGAGTTCAAACATGACTGATTTTCATAATTTTCAAGGATAAAGGCTAATATGCCTGTAATTCTGATAAATTACAGTGGTTTTCATTGTTTAATCCCAACATTTATCATCAGCTCAGTCCAGTGCCTTCTCCCTTTTCCCCCATCTCAGTTAACGGTTTACTGAAGCTTTTCAAATAGAATATTTCTTGAACATTTATCTCATAACTGTAAGAGAATAGTGGCACTGTTCAAAAGTCTGAAGAGCAGCTGCTCATAAATATTATAAAAGTTAACATACTGTAAATCTGATATACTGTATATTTGCTCTTCCGCTACTTACATATGGAATAAACAGATACTTTGAGGTCATTGTGACACAACTACGGCACTGCAAAGTATATCAGTACATATCAACTTCCAACAAATGTTTTTTATTCAATTTGGAAACTATAAAACATTAAAAAATGTTCACTCAAAATCTGTCTACAATTTTGCTTCTCACTCTCAGAAAATGGCATCAATAAGTATAATGACATTGTTATCCTATTGCATGTTAAAGTCAAAAGGATGTTCTTTACCGTGCCATAAAAGTAGGCTTGAAATAAGAAAGAATGGAATTGAAATTATAACACACAACATTCATCTCTGAAGTCATTGTGTACTATATGATTTCCCAAACTCATTTAAATGTGCATTTATCCTTTAGCCACCAATCAAAACAAACAAAACCCACAAAAAGTGTGTTTTTGTGCAAATCTGGCACATTAGCCCTCCCTACTGGTCATACTTAAACTGTTAAAAATGTTAGTGTCCTGTTTTGACAGTAGTTTGTCTTCTATCTCTTTTCTAACCGTCCACTTTTTTGCAATAAGCAAAATCTCAAATAAGAAACCATTCGTGAATGCCGGAATCTTTCTCGCAACTAAGTAAGTGGGTTTTTAGAACAAATTTCTTCCTAAGAATGGTTGGTGATTGTGGCTCAGTGTGCTTTATGGATAGACAAAATGTTAAAATGGAAACAATTCCGCTGGCTTGGACAATTAGAATTTGACAAACAAATGGAAAAGAACAACAAGTGATGACGACAAGTGTCACAGTGCAAACCGGAAGATCAGGCCACTGTGTATTTGGAACCCTGATTACAAACCATCTTAAAATGTTGCTGGTGCGTACCAATTTAAACAGAAATGCACCGCAATATGCATTTGCATTTGTAGCCTTGTATTTCAATGTGTGTTCTGAAGTCATCTGGGGGCATCGGCCAGCTGAGTGTATGTACTAGCTGAAGCCCACATGGCCATAATGCTGTGTGCTCACAGCAAAATAAACCTCTCCACACACGCCTCTGTGTGATCTGGGGATGGAGCTGGAGACGAGGAGATTGTTTGAGTGCTGGGACTCTGAGGGAGTAAATGTGGGGCTTTTGAAATTTTGAAGTTGACACGGCACAGAGTTTTATCTAGATCCACAACGACAAATCGCTTACTCAGCATGAGAAAGAAAGACCTTGTGTTTGCTTGACACAGGGATCGTCTTGGGCGAAAACGCATGAACAAGCATTCATGCGTTTTCGCCCAAGACGATCCCTGTGTCCTCCAGGTTAAAAAAAGAAGAAGCTTTGTCTGGTTATTTTTCATGCTTGGACTACCTTGCATCAAGTAAGGATCTCAAACATTGAGGGTCACCGACAAGAGAATCGTACCACTTGTCTGGCGGTTCTAACAAATTACTGAAGACATCAGTTTAACTCATTTAATCTGTAAGCAATTCATTAGCGTCTCATAATAAGGATGGTTTAAGTAATTAAGCCAGGCAGCTGTTTCAATGAGCCACAACCCTCCAAACAGTAAGTGAGCCTTTTCATGAGATGGATAATCGGCTCAGCCTGCCGGATGGCCGTGGCCCAAAGCTACTCAAAACCACATTGTTTTGAATATTAGAGGACCGTTATATACACTATATCGCTCTCTCATTCAGCCACTTCTCCATTCAAAGACAAGCATCCGTCTCTTATTGGAAATGAGCTGATGGCTTCACGTATAATGCCATGTTCTTATTCCAGATCTTGTCCCTGGAAATAATTATTCATTGCATTTAGTCAGTTTATTCAGTAGTCATTTTTCCACAGTAGAAAAGTATGAGGTAGAGTTTAAAATGTTTTTCCCATTACAACACATACCATATTAGAGATAATTTTCCTTAGCTTTGTTGGTTACCCCTCAGTTGGGTTACCAAGCAGGAGACAGCCAATAGGTGGATCTAGAAAACTCCAAACTGCCAATTGGTCAGAAACAGACGCATGAATTGTGCTAACGCAGCTACAGTAACCAGGTAGGAGTGCATTTTAGCATTGTTGCTAAGTACCTTTGCAACTTAAATAGTAGGAACCAGGGCGGCACGGTGGCACAGTGGTTAGCGCTGCCGCTTCACAGTGAGAAGGTCCTGGGTTTAACCAGGTAGGAGTGCATTTTAGCATTTTTGCTAAATAACTTTGCAACTTAAAGGCATGTTCCTGCTCCAAAGGCATGTCATGTAGGTTAATTGGTGTCTCTAAATTGGCCCTTTAATGTGTGAATTTGAGTGTGCTTGTGTGTGCCCTGCGGTGTGTTGGCGCCTGCCCAGCGTTGGTCCCCGCCTTGCGCCTGTAAGTTCCCGGGATAGGCTCCGTTCCCCCTTGCAACCCCAGTTGGGATGAAGCGGTTCGGAAAATGAATGAATGAGTGAATAGTAGGAACCATGATGTCGTGATGCAAGAGTTTCCCAAAATCAGAGTTCTAACTATGGAGGTAACTACTAGAGGCTAAAACGATACTTCAGTCTACACTGATACATCAATTCAGTATTCAACAAGCCTGTAGCATCAGTCCAAAGTTATAATGTTAATGAGACATCGTACATGTTGTAACATCACTTTATATTGAACAGGAATTTAAATGACTGGTTGAGATAAATAATAAACTGTCAACTGATAATGTATTATTGTTACTTTTTGTGATTTTATATGGATAGAAGTGTTAAATTAGTATGTGATATGAACCCAGTGGAATCACATTTGCATTGTGGAAGACTTTATGATTTTGGCAGACATTGAATCACTGTTCACTTAAAACTATAAAAATATTCTATTGTAATGAAACTTGTGATTACAACATAACATACCTAGTACGACACATCGTTAAGCGACACAGGTGTTTACCAAGACCGCAGACATTCACAAATTTGGTAAGTTGTGTAGTTTGAACAAAGGTGTCTCAAACCAACTTGCTTCAAGCTACTCTCGTACAGGGAAAACCATTGTACTTTAGTTAGATAACCAATGCATTGTAACATGTTAGTTCAAAAGCTCTGTACAGGAACTGTTTTTTGCAACAACATCCCCCTTTTCTGTGTTATCATCTGCTATCTGCTGAAGTACATCCACATTTTTTGCTCTTCACTGTCTGTGTTCTGCTATTTTATGGTTTTTCCCTAGTTTGCATCATTATTTTGTCTGGTACAACAACATTGTGTGAGATCATCACTCGACATCAAGTTGAGTCAAACCCACCAACTTTCACAAGATTTTTTTTTTTTTAAAAGGAAATTGAATCCAAACAAATGTTACACAAATATGCTGGATTTTGTGTTTGTAGGGGTGCTGTTTTATATTTTCCTGCTGAGCTTACATAGGGACTTTTGATTGCACATGCTCAACACTCAGCTTACTTAAAACTTGGTTGCAATGCATGAAATATTTGAAATCTGGAGGTCTGGAGGTCTGCAACGCTATTTTCATGCAGACACAATACTCGTACAGATGCTTAGAACACAGAATATGAAAAGGTATTATTCAAAGTATAAAATCAATAAAACATTGTTGATAACTTAGGCTCAGTGCAAAACATTAAAAATTAATGACGATTTAAGAATTCTGATTTTAATGAAGTGAGAAATTACATTAGAGTAAAAAGGACTCTACGTTTATTAAGCAGAAAAATACAAAACAGGGTTTCAAAATCCATTGGTCACAGAAATCATAGTCATTTTCACTCATACTGACCGTCAAAGCAACATATCATACTGTATTGTTGCGGAAAATCACCTAAAAGGTCACTCTGTCTGCTTCCTCTAATCATTTTTCACTTTGCCATTATGTAAGTACTTTTTCCCTTTACTTCAGCTTGCCGTTCATCAAAGGAAAGCTTTGCTTCACGCTCACATCTGATTTTCAGTTCCAACAAGTGGCTCTGTTTGGTGATTGCACGCTCACTTTTGACCCAGGGTCGGATGCTGTGTCGTGGGAGTGGAGACAGGTGGGTGTGTGAGGAGTCATGCTGCAGGGGAAACTCCAACACAGTCTGGCACCTTTGGCTTTAAACGGTACTTGAGTCTTGTAAGTGTCCTAGCTTTACTAGTGCATCTCACATATAATTAGAATATTGTGAACATTTTATTCATTTTTGTTCTTAAAATCAACAAGGTAAACCTTCATATGTGTTGAATTCATTACATGCAATGCCAAATATTTTAAGCTTTTATTGTTTTAAGGTGCTTAGCTGAGAGCAACATGATGACACACAGAAAGGCACTATCTGGCCAACCCAGGGATCGAACCTGGGACTTTGTCGCTATGAGGCAGCAGCACTAACCACTGCACCACTGTGCCGCGCCGGGGAATGACCTTTTTCATGATATTCAATTTTTTTGAAAAGCACTATTCCATGCATTTGCTTTCCTCACAATAACATTATGCGCCCCTGCAATGACTCCTGTTTCTGAACACCAAACAATTTGTGACATTTGCAATTTAAAGGGCACTCAATCCTTTGGTGTAAATAAATCTCGCCGCTCACTAACACTCTTGAAGCCGGGTTTGCAGTTACAAGTGAATAGAAAAATGAAGGATGCACTCCAATTTTGACCCTTCTTATTGATGGTGCCTTTAATGAAAGTTAATTAATTAAGGCATATTAAAAACGATATAAAGAGACAAGGAGTTGGCAGTGATGCTTTAATCCTACATGCTTGAGAAAAGCTCATGGAATGAGGCAGCTGTTTTGGATAAAACAAGAGAAGTCTGTCTTGTATTGACACGTTCTGTGTTATCTGTCTTATCTGTCATTGAACTTCGCCGAGGGACAAAGTGCACAGGTAAAAGGGGGAAACTTTTGGGTAAAAACAACCAAAGACTCAAATGCTTTTGCTGAGCCACTGATTCTTTCTGCACAAAACCCTTATTTGCAAAAAAAAAAAAAAAAACCTGCAGAAGTGGTCTAGAGCAGCACAAGGGAGGCCATGTGGTTTGTTGCTGTAATGTGTTAATTCCCTTTTGCCCAGAGCTGTTTGGTTTATGCAAGTTGACTTGATACATTGACCTCTTCTTTCACATAAAAAAAGCAGTGAAACAGCAGCGTTGACACACTCATAGTCACTGACCCGTGACAGTATTTCGGCGTTTATGTCAACTTGGCATTTCATAGGCTATTGCTTTATGTTTAGTCTGTGTAATTGCCTTTCCTTTACATGCCCATTCACACAAACACACACACACACACGGTATCACTATAAAAAGGGGACTAACGTGAACATGCTGATAGCTGAAAGGACAATCTGTTCATTTCAAATCAGTAGAGATCACTAGAAGGGGCAGTAGGTTGCAAGAACTACAACCTTTTGTTGACCTTTGTGCACTGAGCAGTACTTAAAGATGAACTTATGTGCAACGATTCATTCATCAAGACTATGATTTGATTCAATGTAATTATGCAAGCTGAAAATCAAAACACTCTCAACATCCGAAACGTCAATGAAACCTTATTGTGATTTGACATTACAGCTTAAAAAATATATATTTTCATATTACTTTAAATGTCATGTTTCACATGTTTTAATTAATGTGCTTTAAGAGCATGTTTGAATAGCATGAATATTACCATATAAAAGTAGCTTCCCCAACATTGATATAAATATGAACACTAGCTCTTTTTTTATTCTACATGCAAAATAACTGTCACCCAGTTTTTTCAAACATTGCAATAAACCAGTAGAAGGAAAACCTTTCATGCCATTGCATAACGTGCTTACGCCCGCTTCTTCTGTATGTATAGGTGAAAGAATAACATTCATGACAAATAAATCAGTTAAGTGGAGGTTCTAGTGGCAACACATTCCATCTTTATGACATGTTTGAGTAGAGTGCGAACAATGGCAGACCTCCCAGCTACTTCATACACACACGTTAATCAGATGTACCAGGCGAGAACTGCACCGTGCTGAGCCCTGATTAGTTATTATACATGTCTATCTGTTTCCACACGACACATCCCTCCACTGTCAGCACTATCACTGACATTTTCCCTCCAAATACATCAGTGTCAGTTAGTGTTTGATTGTCTGTAAATGTCAGCAATGCACATGCTTACTTTTCTTTTTGAATGCTAACAGAATTGTTTCTTTCATATTTTCATATCTAGTCCCTGTTTTGCATTTTAAGAGAGAGAAAGCTGGGAGCAAAATGAATTTTCTAGTAACAGTGGATAGTTTTGGCCTCCATCAATATTGCCTCCATGCACACACACACTACTTTTGTTTGACATTTGAATGTACTTATTTATATGAACATATTTATGTTGCATATAGATTCCATATAACTTCAGGTCACCTTCAGCCCGCCTTGAAATGGAAATTCCATACACTCCAGTTGCACGTTATTCTTCATTTTGGCTCTTTCTTAAATAAATAATTGAGTACTTTACAACAAATACTTATTCACAGTTAATTCTTAATTCCCTGTTATTGCTCATATTATCTTCATTACTTTCTTTACTCTCTGATTTGAACAGATAACACATAGCCTAATGGCAGAACTTTTTAAATATTGCATACATGCACTGGGTTACTTCTGTTTGATTTATGGATGCACATATTTATATGAACATTACATATATTCTTTTCTTTACATGTGATACTGTATATATTCACATTAAGTCAGCATTAGTTATTTACTTAAATGTTTGTGTGCCCGGTCGCCCCAAGGAGGATGGTGTCCCATTTCGAGTCTGGTTCCTCTCAAGGTTTCTTCCTATTAGAGGGAGTTTTTCCTTGCCGCTGTCGCCTCAGGCTTGTTGGGGGGGTTTATGCCGGTTATATGTAAAGTGCTTTGTGACAATGACTGTTGTTAAGAGCGCTATATAAATAAATTTGAATTGAATTGAATAGAATCTGTCTATTTTTGTAAATTCACATTCCATAAACATCCCCATCTCAGTAATCATTCTACTAAATGGTGGTTCATTTCTACCTGTGGCTTATTTCTTAATAAATTACATTTATGGCATGGATCTGTATCTGATCCTTGGTTTGTAGAACTGGACCCTACCACTAGGCCTCCACCAATCCAAAACATTGGGCCTCATTCACCAATATTTTGCCACATTTATTCACCAAAGTTTTCCCTAAATCTATTCTTAAGCAAGTTAAGACATTTAAATAGTATAGCATTATACAACTGTAGAACTGTAGACAACACAATAATCTAACGTTTAGCCCAAACATGCATGCAATAATATTCGCATAAGAGTGCTCTTCACGGTTTGTAGACTCTGTTCTTACCTAAGAACAAATCTCAAATCGGAAAACATCGGTGAATGTTAGAATCTTCGCGAAAACTGCGCAAGTGAATTTTAAGTACACGTTTCTTGTTAAAAACGGCTTGCGAATGAGCCCTGATGTCAACACAGAAATGCTATGAGATGTGAATGAATTGCACAATTAAACTTCGTAGTTTATTTTCCCCTGCATACATATTTATGTTGCATCCCGCCATTCATGATCTGCTGATGTCGCTCACATTGACATTTTCTAATTTGGCTTTTTTTTTTTTTAAATAATGGGACTGGCAGGTGACGTCATGGCGATTCAAATAGCCCTCGCGCCGCTCTCGCGCTTCACTTTGAACTAACTCTTCAGCGCGCGTCGGAGCGTCGTCTCTCCATCGGGACTGTGCGCGTGCTTGTCGGTCACTTCAACTAAACCCGTAAAAAAAGAGTCTAAAAGAGTGTCCACGCTCCTTCAGACGGGTCATCCGGTGTGTTTCCACTCAGAACTGGATTACGGGCTTCCGCCTGACACCGGGATTCCGCCGTTTTATGCCGCTTTTTTAGAAAATGTGCGCTCGCGCCGGGGAGCGTGAGGACGCGCGTGGAGTGAAAAGGTCCTCAAGGTAAGCGGAGAGGATTTTGTTGTGCTTTATGTTTGCGCATTTCACTTGTGATGTTTTGACACGAAATGATGTGTTAACATGTACGTTTGTGAACATCATACATTATTAAAAAAAAAAGTATATATGTAGTAACGCTGGTTTAGAGACATATTTTCCTTTTTGGGAAATTGAGGTAATGCTGAATACTTAAGCGGCGACTTTGTTGCGTTAAGCGCCGAACTTTTATTGTGAAAAGTGTATTTGAATAAATATAGCACGAATTAGAGTAAATTAGAGTAAAGTATAGAATACTTGGGTAGAATATATTGAGCACAGGTGGAAACTATTAATTCCTATTAAACCCTCAAGTTTGGTCATTTAATATTTGTATAAAGTTCCTCTTTATACTTTGAATGTATATGCTATTAAACGTGTCAAACTGAATCCTGATGTTTTACTTAATGCTGCCCTCCGCTTGTTGAAATTCTCTTCTACGAGTCTGGATGTTAAAGCGTTTCTGTGGGACACTCGTCCGTCGTTTTGCGCAGGCTGCGGTGACGCGCGGAGCGGTCATGCGCAAATGAGACGCATGTGTGATGTTAAGGCTTAGTATCTTTATAATTATGATTTTAACTCGTTTATGAATTCTTCTTGCGCTGCTGAAGATGTTTCCGAATTTCTCGTGTTAGTAGTCATTCAAATGGAAAAAAAATGTGAGATGATTTTGGAAAGGATTGTAGATTTGTGATATAAAGCTTTCACATAGCACCAACTACACCAAAACAATTCAAAAATATGAACCTATTATGAATTCTAAGCCCATACAGTGCATTTAATTCTGAGAGAGTGTAGGTTTCGTATCCAGACCAGCTATATCTGTGGGCAACTTTTTTGACCTGTCTGACCAATATAAATGAGTAAAACTGTTATTGATCTGTAAAGGTTGTGCTAAATGGCATCATCATTTTACTCAAATATCTTATATCCAGCTCTTTTTATTTCATTTTTTTATGAGCCTTTGTTAAAACCGTCTTGTTTCATTTTTGTTTGTTAAAAGCATATAGTGGGGCTTGACGCCCATTTGTATTTTTAGTCATTACATAACAAGGAAACAATACAATCCAAAAATATCCGTAAGCATATCTGTATTACGCTCCATCAACCAACAAATATTCACCACATCAGAAATCAATCAAGAAATTCATATTACAGTAATAACACAACCTATATATTTGCTTTTCCATCCTAAGAAAATGGTTCATTCCTTGTTCTGATGGAAATTAGAATTTAAATTTGTGCTTTATCATAAGAAGGAACATGATGGACGTGTGCTTTGTATTTTTCGGGCAAGCTGCTTTTTTGCATTGTTGGGTAATAACAAAACACACTTCCATCAAAACCTCGACAAAATCGTGGGCTGTGGCCGCTGGAGTGACTTTAAGGCGGAACAACCACATATGAAGCTGAAGTGCCTCCTGTGTTTTATGTCCTGCTGCTCTCACAGTCATATTTCTCTCTTCTCTCCTTTTCCTCTCCTCTGTCAGACTTGTAATGGTGTAAACAATAAAGCGCCTAGGTTTCAGTTTAACATCAGTTGACCAATATAACCCTAATCACAGCCAAATGTGAAGAAATAAATGTTCTTAAGGGAATTATGGGGATTCTGAAGGTGTTCAAATCTAGGAACAACATGCTTCCATCAGAGATTTACTTGGATTATTTATCCGTATTGCTGCAGGAAAGATGGAAATGTCGTAGCTATGGTGACCTTAGTGGGTCAGAAAGAAATCTGCTGCTTGATGAAGTGTGGGTGGACAGTAGTTTCTTTAAAGCGTCCTTCCTGATTTGTGTGTTTTCAGCAAGTTCCAGAACTCATTTCCTGATATGGTCAGGCTATGATATGGTAAAAATGTAACACCAAAATGCAAATTAGTCCTGCTCTTTGGAAACTGAGTGTGTTTCATCTTTTTTGCGCTATTGATTGCCTTTTGGGCTGCTGGTTGCCTTGGCAAACTTCCAGCCCATAATTTTTGGACTAATACACTGTTTTATGGAGCAGCATCGCTGAAAATCACATCAAGTTTTGGTGTTTGTTTAGGATAAAGTGGGAAAATAAAGAGTATGGGTTCTAAATGTAGTTTCTTACCACATTACAAAGGACGGTGTTGGAACATGTCTCATGTAAATCACATTTTAGGCTTTAGACAGAAAATTTTATTTTCGTGCTGTACTCCAGTACTCCAAAACTTCAGAGAGAGTTTTTTTGTATTAAGACCTTTTTGGTTGTTTGCCATGATGACATTTTAAATTTACATATGCAGGATTTATCAAACTCACTTTTTCAGTCTAATGTGCATTCACTAATGACCGGAACAGAAAAGTTTTGCCCTTACAATTATTTCACAATTTTCAGCCACTAAAAACATGTCTTTCTCTCAAGGTTCCAGGTTACTTTATTGTCATCAGCAACTTTATATATGTACAGCGTGTGATGAGACAATGTTCCTCCATGGCCACGGTGCCACATCTAGTAACACTGAACATCACATTCCACAGGCAATTAGAGCAGTGTACCTTCCCTGGTCTCACGATTCGATTAGATTCAATTACGATTGCGATTACGATTATCAGGTCAATGATTCGATTCGGTACAATATCTATGCCATCAATTTTTCTGCATTACTTCACATTGCACACAGATTAGGGAGCCATAGTTCCTACGGCGATGTTCTTTTGAACTTGAATTTTTATGCTGTAGCCAGAAAATCACCAAGCAATGTCATGATAATAATTTTGGGGTTTTCAACTGCTTCTGTCCCAGGCACTACCACTCAGACTAAGAAGTGTGTGTGAGGGGGAGAGTTTTTTGTATTACTTTTTAGATATTTGGAATGATGAGACTGAAAAATGGGATTTATTTCTAAAAAAGCCAACCAGTGAAGATGTAGCAGAAAGGCAACTGTTGTGTATGTTGTGTTATGGTTACTGGGAAAAGTTGGAGAAGGGTGTTAGAGCAAACCCTTGTACGTATTGTGAAATCTCTATCCTGAATTCAACACCATGTTCCCTTGTTATTATGGTAAATATGCAGGGAATCTAGGACCAATGGCATTGCAGAAGAATGACACATGAAAGAAAAGCTGCTTGTTATTCTCCTAGAGGAGTTCTCTCAGGGACTCTTATGAACTTTTCCCCAATGCTCTGACAACTTCATTGAGTTTTGTGTGATGTAAACGAAGATGGTTTAAAATTCTTGGCTCTGCTTGCGATGGTGCACAATGAGGTTTCAAAATGCTTGGCTTGCCGCTGGAACGGAATGTTTTTACAAACAAATCTTAATATAGATGATACTTCTTTTATTTCTTGACAAGGCTAAGGCTCTAGCTAAGGCACATTAAAATACAATTATCCTACCAAACTTAAGGAATTGTATCAGTTTTGAGCAATGTTGCTCACTTGTATCCAAATTAAATGCTCTGAACAAATCTAAACACTAATCCCTTATTTCTCATGCGTATCCTCTACAAATTCTTATGCATTTCAAATTTTGGGAACAAGTCGCCAAAGAACTTCTCTGGCACCTCGGACTGGATTAGAAGTTCCTAATCCACAGTGAAAACTGCATTTTTCCTCCAGAGCCTGTTTTTGGAAAGCTCTGCTATTTGTCAGTGCCACATGCCAGCTTTTCACTTCTGCAGGTTTGTGAGTGAAGTTTTTACAGAAAAAGCAACACTGTGTTACAAACACACACACACTTCCCACCCCCACAGGGGCTTTGACAGTGTTTGTTATTAGTTCTGAGAGATGTTATCAGTGGGAAGCCCTGCCTGTATTCAGGAGACGTTAATTCTTGTGGTACCTTCCATTCATTCATTCATTCATTCATTTTCCGAACCGCTTTAATCGGGACCGGAGCCTATCCCGGCAACTTTCGGGCGCAAGACGGGGACCAGCCCAGGGCAGGCGACGGGGCAAACACGGGGAGAGCATGCAAACTCCACACAGAAAGGCCCTACGGCCGGGGTTCGAACCCAGGACCTTCGTGCTGTGAGGCGACAGTGCTAACCACTGCGCCACCGTGCCGCCCTGGTTTTATTCATGATGTTCCAGTTATTTGATCAGACAGAACTATTTATATTACACAAAGAAATTTCAAGAAATTTGCTCTTTAATTGAAGACATTTTCTGAAATTGTGTTTTACACAAATAGGATTTCCATTAATGAGATCAATGGTAATTTTAAACTAAAGTATTAAATAAATATTCTAACTGATGGGCAGCACAGTGTTGCAGGGGTTAGCGCTACCGCCTCACAGCGCCTCTTAAGTCCTGTGTTCGATCCCCGGATCGGCCACAGGGCCATGCTCTCCCCGTGTTCACGTGGGTTTCCTCCGGGTGCTCCGGTGTCCTCCCACAGTCCAAAAGCATGCAATATAGGCTGATTGGCGACTCTAAATTGGCCCCGTGAGGTGTGAATGTGAGTGTGATTGTATGAGTGTGTGTGGCCCTGTGGTGTGTTGGCACCCGCCCAGGATTGGTCTCCGCTTCTTGCCTGTAAGTTCCCAGGATAGGCTCCGACTTCAGATCAGGCCCACAACACCCACCTCCACCCTGACTGGCCCTGGTGCAGGAGCCACAGAGGACGAGGATCAAAAAACCACAAGACCACACACACACACACACACACACACACTAAGAATAGCTTTTTATCAATAGATGCTGCTTACTATTTTAAGAGTAGAGATGCCATGGGGCTGATATGGGTTAATGGCTGTACAACAGACACGCAATCACGCACGCAGCAGCCAGACACACGCTCGCACGCACATACACACACTGTAAGTGGCAGCTTACCTATGCTTAACATCTTTTTCTTACATAATGAATGTTTTATTGCGTGCAGCTTCCCCCCATCACTACCATCCATATTTCATAAATTCATATTTCCCCATAAACTATTTATTTACTGCCCGTGTGACCTGCATGAAGCCGACAGAGTCTATGTAACACTTTATGAGAGGAAATGAAGTTAGATTGAGGAGATGAAGTTAGCTACACGTGAGACATGCTTATAGCCCAAACTCATTAAGGCTGCATGTAATGGTCATGAGTGTGTGTGTGTGTGTGTGTGTGTGTTTAGTGTGTAAGTGTCCTTACATGTGCTAACAGAACAAGCACAGCCTGGGAGCTATAGGAATCAGCAGCATCTAATAGCGTTAGAATCGACTTCTCCGTTCATAGCAGCTCCAGCTTTTATAGGCATTTCCGCCCTCTTCTCTTTGCGCACCGTGTTAAACGGATTAGGCCTGACTTGATTAAATCTGCCCAAGTACACCAAACGGTGTGCGTGCGGTTAGACGCCGGTCTCGGCTCGTTAAATAAATCCCTCTCACATATACACACACATGCCTTTCTGCCTAGCTGTAAATTATATTAGCACAGAGCTATTCCTCCTGTAGGGCAGCAGACAGCCTCCGGGGTGATGAGCGCAGTCTGGACGGGCCACGGAGAGGAGATCACAGGAAACTGGACGCATTTACAAATGTGCTCAAGTCGGGTCAGCTTTGTTATTACCATATTCATTGGTCAAAGATTTTTTAAATAGGTCTAGATTATTCACTCGTCTTGTTCACCACTCATAACTTTTAGCTGTAGCGGAGCTGTCATCGGGATTCTGATTAGCAGTGGTATTTTTTGAGTCAGAGTTAACAGGCAGTGGGTTTTTAGGACTCACAGGTAAATCAAATTTACAATTTTGCCACTTCTTATCTATAGACCTCTGTTAAAAAAACATCTCTAACACTCATGTGAAGGGATTAGCAGTGGTTCCCAAAAGAGGGTGTGCAGAGCTTTTGGGGGTGCGCAACGAGGCAAATGATGATGACGAAAACTGACAATGAACTAAGCTAGCAGTCTCACAGCTGCAGTCCTAATTTCAGCAAATGTTCACTTTCCCAAAGCTGGTTCAGTTTGAAAGCCATTTACTGCTAGTAGTAGCAAAATAGACATCTTTGTTATGATGAAGGATGTGTAACCTGATATATACTCAGTTATACTCTGATATCACTGAAAATACACATAAATCCTAATGTTTATCATCAAATAAATGGAATTTAGTCTTTATGTTTATCACAATCAAAAACAATAATAGAATAGATTTCGAGATCCATTATTATCACTGAGCAATAACCATTTTACAGACAGGACAAAAACATTTCGAAGTTGTACATTTGTGACTCATTGCGTGAACATCAAAGACAATTGGCACATTACAACATTTGAAAGAGTTTGCAACACTGCTTGTCAAAGGACAAAACAGCCCCGAACACGGCAATGGGCTTGCTGCCAGGACAGAGGCAGGGTGTTCTCTCACTAGTCACCAAATCAATAAACCAAGCAGTGACAGCAACTGCAGCTTCTCCTGGGGTCCGATGGACGTTCAGAATACAAGTTTGCAGTTATACATTAGACATTAGGCGACACGTGGAATACAGATGTTGAAATGATCTCCTAAAATATTTACATTTAAAGCACCATGACATTATTGGTTAAAAATGATATTACAGTTGTGATTTAATTGTTAGTTGCAAGAGCTGGTGTTGTTAAGGAAGGTAAACAGTATAAGCACATGATATGCTTTTGGGGTTGTAGTGTGTTGCGTTGATCGTTCTGCTCATTGTCATATCAATATGTAGGAATTAG
Organism: Distichodus sexfasciatus; assembly: GCA_032718565.1. Lineage (NCBI taxonomy): Eukaryota > Metazoa > Chordata > Actinopteri > Characiformes > Distichodontidae > Distichodus > Distichodus sexfasciatus. The sequence goes on from JAVGVS010000143.1 coordinate 489,861, forward strand.
AACGACTTAATGTCAAACGATAAACCAACTTTACCGCAGTGCCTAATGCCACCGATACCCGATCCACCTACTTCATTTGTTATCAGACCGATATCTGGTCCACATATCAGATCAGTGCCATCTTTGTATATAGATCAGTGCCAATGTTTTTTTTATATATATATATATATATATATATATATATATATATATATATATATATATATATATATTATATATATATATATGTAATTAAATATTTTGAAAATAATTATGAATTTTAGAATGATCAGCGAATGATCAGGATAAGGGAGTGCAAGTTCATAGAAAATAAGATAATAATACAATTCAAAATTACTTTATTTCAAATTATTGTTTCAAATTATTTATTGGAGTAAATTAAACTTTTGTTGTTTAGTAAATTAAACAACATTCTATTGTAGATTAGTGACATTTTTTTGTATCGAGCAGCCAGAAAGTTGTAGTATGATACTGTTGCACTATATGATGTGATGTGATATCGCAATAATGAGACACAAACATTATATTAAACTGGTTGAACTGGTCGAAGTGCTGATATGTCAACCTGCAAACCAAAAATGAACATTTCTGACAATTTTACTAGCTTTTATTAAGGCAGAGAAATGCAAGTAATAATAATAATAATAATAATAATCATCATCATCATCATCATCATCATGATTCTTCTTCTTATTCACCATTTATATGCAGCCCTCAGCTTTCCATCACTTTCCTGTGCTTCTGTAAGATCTTTCATCATGCAATATAATATGATTTATTATGTGCTGCAGCAGGCCTCTCCTCCCGTTGCCTTCTTGAGGTCTAGAAATACAGCACTCTGCATAACAATGGAAACGTCAGCAGAGATTGATCACGTCCTCGTCCCTCAGACCCCTCTCTCCCCCAAAAATCAATTCTGCAGCAGAGCAGCCGGTTAATTTCAGGTGTTCCCTGATATCACATCGCCCGAGTCAAGATGCTACAGTTATGCAGTAATCTTACAGATGTGCTGTAGACGCTGAGTCTGGCATTTAAGCTAATTGTTTCTACAAAGGAATCTTCCGCAGAAGGGAAAAGTGCAACGGCTGAGACTGCGTCATCGTTGCAGTGACGAAGTTTGAATTTTCGCTCCAGTATTGCAGACGAACAAGTTTGGCCAAAGTTCACTTGACATCTATCATCGCTATTGTGTCTTCTTTCAAACACAGTTCATTTGTAGACACTGACGCAATAAAACCTTTTAAAATCCATCCATGTCTTCCAGTCGTGGGGATTTTTTTCTAAATCCCTTTATCGACCCCAATTAGCAGTTTTTTCTTTCCTTTTGACATGTCCTCAGGACTTTTCTGAATATTTCAGAAGGGCCTGTGTCCACCAAGCGCGTTTTATTCCACTGATAGCGCTCAAAACCTCACTTCCAGAGTGCTTTCTCTCAGCGCTTGTTGTTGCTAAGTTACTAGAAAAGCTCCAACGGGCACTTCTGCGTTCGTTCCCGTTTCAACGTGTTTCTTTGAGATCGCTGGTTTATCCGACAAGATGCAGAGAAATCCCATCTTAGCATTAGTGGAAGCGTTTAAAATAGTGTGTGCCCCGCCCCTTCCTCGATTTCGATTGGCTAGCAAGAGACAAGTGACACTGATGAGCGCAACGCTGTTCTAAAAGTTGAACAGATTTCAACAACAACAACAAAAAACATCTCCACCGGCGTTGTTTTCCCGCTGAAGGCGCTTAGCGCTCTGAACGCTGAAGCTCATAGGATTTGTGTTACAAATGGGTGCTGCCAGCGGAAAAACCACGTTTGGTGGACACAGGCCCAAATATTTATCTTTTTATAAAGGCACAGGTTTTTGAGTTTTGTTTTTCGAGAGTCATAGTAAGGCCTTTTAGTTTTAGTAACGTCAGACGTGTGTAATCCAGAAGGCTTGTTTGTAGCAGCAGCTCAGTGGTAACTGGCAACCCGGATGCTGAAATGCTACTGCCGATAGCGGTGGGTGGTGCTACAGGCCAAAACAGAAAACCAGAACATAAACAGGACTTGCGTGCTGCAATACTTGCCATAAATTTCTCACATTTAGCTCCTCTTAAATAAGAAAACCTTGGTGAATATCAGAATCAGAAGTGGTTTTTAAGAACAAATGTCCTCTTAAGAACGGTTGGTGAATGAGGTTATTGTGCTCTCTGTCTTTCTGGCTAATGGAAAATTCCCTCCCACCACACTTTTTAAAAGCTTTTTCCAAATTTTGCCGTTATCCTCTACATTTAAGTCATTTGTCATGCTGACCGGTCCTTAATGGAAAAGTTGGATAGCAGTAGGTTTCTGGGAAGTGGAAATTAAGAGGGAGAAGGAGATTTACGTAGATCAAGCTCGAGGTTGGGTGATTTTAGAGTGAAGTTTTCCTCATTTAAAATATATAATTTACATCTTTTTATCCTCTAAAATACAGAGTGTGTCATAAATCTCCTCTCCAGGTTAGAGCTGCATAATGTGTTGTTTCAGCGTTGTCAGTCATGCAATAGTCACGTTGTGGGGTTTGCGATGTGATGGAAGATTCAATTCAGTTTTATTTTATTTATTAAGCGCTCTTAACAACAGTCATTGTCACAAAGCGCTTTACGTATAACCGCCCCCCAAACCCACAACAAGCAAGCCCGAGGTGACGGTGGCATAGAAAAACCCCCTCTTGCAGGAAGAAACCTTGAGCGGAACCAAGACTTGTAAAGGGACCCCATCCTCCTCTGTGCGAGCGGGTGCGTGAACACTTAATACACACGTAAACATTAGTTCAAGATTAATCGTTAATTAATCATAAAGATATAAATATAGTCCAAAGGACGATTTTGAATCCCGAGTTGTTGATGGAGCCACTTACTAAGATCCACTCAGCAACATTAAGCTAAAATTAGTACAAAATTAGTTAAATTTGGATTCGGCTTAAGTCCATATAGTCCCACAGAGGAGGTCCAGATGGTTCCCGATGATGAAGTCTATAATTTAATACTCATGGGACACATTATTTTAAAAAGGTGAAGATATAAAAATAGTCAGAGGGACGCTTTCGAATCCCGAAGTTGTAAGACAACTGAAATCAAACACTTCACGTTTCAGAAACTCATTTTCCTTGACTAATTTACAAGACAATTGTGTTCCGTAGAAAATCACTTACTCAGATAAATTGGTTTTTGGATAAAGCTAAAGAAAGGACGGCTTGCAACAAAAGTCTAAAGGTAAAATTTTATTTGTCAGCTTTTATCACTATTTTGCAGATGCTTTCTCCTGGGAAATAATTCCATATAATTCTAGAATTATTTTTGATTAAAGATAAATTGGCTATTTTTTAAGTTTGCAATACACATCGAATAAAACATGTCACAATCGTAATGAGGATTTTATTTCAGTATCGTGCAACTTTAGTTCAGGTTAAAAGCCTCTTTTACACATAAGTGAGTGATTATTTGTCTTTGTGAACACAGCACACCGCAGCACACAGTGCACCACAACCAAATGTTACCTCTGCATTTGACCCATCCGTGAAGGAGCAGTGGGCAGCTAACATGGGCAGCGCCCGCGGAGCAGTGCTTGGGGAGAGTACCTTGCTCATTGCTCACCTCACTGGTACCTTTTACCGGTCTAGGATTTGGATTTGATGTGGCAACCTTCCGATCATGGGGGCGAACACCCTGACCGTTACGCTACCGATGTGCCTCAAACTTTAGTACTTGTTCTCTATAACTGTGATTTTTAGATGTGGTGGACATTTACGTTTTATTTCCTACTTGCAGAAAACTCTGAACTTTTGCCTTTTTGGCTCAGTTTCCTCTTCATCCCCATCTCGATTTTCTAGTCCTCTCATGCAGTGCTGGGTCAGGGGTCTAATGTGCTATCTGAGGTTTGTGTAAACAGCTTATTTATCTGAGCTCCGGACAATTAAAATATTTTTTTGGTCAACACACACTCAGAATGTTTCTTGGCCAGTACAGACAGTAAATTTCCTCCTTTTTGAAAACACTTTTTCCAGTTTAATTAGTTCCAGTTTTTATGTCTGGTTTAAAGTCAGTTTTAAAAGTAAAAGTCCAGCTGGAGACGTGCTCTTAATTATTTATTTTTCAGTTTCTACGAAACATTTCATTAAAATGATGACTGACTGTTTTGGCTAACACAATAACAACTAATAACATTTTTTGGGTGATGAGATAAAGGGAAAGTCTGACTTCCTGCATCGCTTTCCCGCGATGTGGTCGTTCTTTTCTATTTTTAAACACCGCTGAGTTCTTATCCTGCAACATAAACCCCAACCGCTGACTCGTGCATCATTTTCAAGTTTCATCACGATACGATAATATATCAGCTGAATGTGCAGTGATTCAAAGTCTGTGATATGATATCAATTCAGTAAAGATCAGGAGCCAGCAATCGATATGAGACAATATCACATGATGATTTCACACAATCAGATATGTTCACATCAGAAAAAGAAAGTAAAATATCATTTGATTTTTTATACATCCATATCATTTTTATAAAAAAAAAAAAACAGTCCTGTTCAATATAAAGTGAGTTTACAATATGCGTGATGTCTGATCGATGTGTTGATTTTGGATCAGTGATATGGGTTTGTTGATTATTGAATCGATGTATAATTACACCCCTAATACCGAAACCAATTTAAGATCAGTATCAATTTTGTTATTTGACGTTTTAAAAAACATTATCGATTGATATTTATTGTTTTAAAATACAGAAAATAAGGGTTTTTTTTCTCCTCACAAAGGTTCATTGCCATAATGTAGTTTAAAATGTGTTGTAAATAGTCCTGTCACAATCAATCCATGTAACAATTGGATTTTGAAACAATCAACATGTTTTGGGGCGTTTCGGTTTTTGGTTTTAACGTGAAAAATGGATGAGCGAATGATCATTAGTAATATTGATGCTAATTTATCTGTGGTTAACTCAGACGATTCATCTTTTCATCAGTCACCATGTACCTGCCGTCTCATGCAGCAATGGAAATGGAATTTAACTTTTGCTCCGCAGTCAATTTTTTTGACAAAAACATTATGTTCAGTGACACTGAACATCTTTGGGGCAGTGGGTAGCAGTAATCCCAGACCGGTAAAGTTACCCCTGAGGTGCTCATGTGCAAGGTAACATCCCCAAGGGCTACTCCCCAGGCGCTGCCCATGTCAGCTGCCCACTGCACCTTCACGGATGGGTCAAATGCAGAGGTCACATTTCCTTGTGGTGCAGTGTGTGCTGTGTTCACAATGACAAATAATCACTCACTTTCACAATTCATGAATTTACAACATGGCAAAAGTGAGAAAAAGGGTGAGTTCCCATGGCGTTGTGAGTGATTTTTATTTGACCTGGCCCCTGTCCCTGTGAGCCTGGCTGTGACAGTTTTTGTAAGTGTGCCAGACTAAGTGAGCATGAAGTGGTGTTTGTTGGGGGGTGTTAAGTGGTGCTCTACAGCAGTCGCTCTGGAGGGGAAGAAAGCTGGGCTCGGAGCTAAGTGTTTTTCCAGCCACGTTCAAACCTCAGCAGGCGTATGAGCCATTCCCAAATCCTCAACGCATGCGGCCTTGACATATTAGCATGTCGCCTGCTGCACAATATGTTATTTCAGCATCATTGTGATTTGCATGCAGAACAGTAATGAAAAGTAAGATTATTGTCATCATTAGAGTGATTATTAATCATTGTGAACATAGCATAGTACACAGTGCCCCACAAAGAAATGTGACCCATGCATTTGATCCATGCTATATGTGACTCTGCACGGCAAAACCAGTCGCTTGTCGCAAATTTTCAAAATTGAGTTATGTTTTCATGAAAGGGCATAAATCAAGCTTCAAAACGATACCTACATGGAATGAATCAGACGACATATGACTGAGATATCAACATTCAAAGGAGTCGGGTTTCTCCTGTCACGCCAAGTGAGAAACGGAGAAATCTGCCTTTGAAGTTGACTATCGCCGTAGCACTCACAGACGCTTGGTGCGGTCGCGGCTACGTTTGCATTTACGGTAGCCTACGCTGCATTCACAGCCACACGGATAGCCTGCCTGCGTTAGGTTAACTGAACTCGGGAGACAGAGATGGATTCCGGAGAAATATCTTCACGCTAGTCAACCAGTGGATTTACCGTAAATATTGGAGTAGAGCGGTCAAAACAGAAACTTTTAACATTCTGCTGGAATTGAATTCCTCACCTCAAGAAAGTCACATTTTTAGGATGGAAAGGGTAAGTTTTTCAGCCAGATTTATTCACAACAGTACAGTATAGACCTTCCACTGTTTCAAAACACTAAAAACAAAAAATCCAAAATTTTACCCCACGCAACATAAATGCTCGTTTTTCTCGGAAACCTCCGTTGCGACCAGCGACTGGTTTTGCCGTGCAGAGTCACATATGACGGAGCAGGGCTTGGGGACGTTAACTTACTTATGAGTACCTTAACCAGTCTGGAATTTGTAACACTAATCTTCCAATCGCCGGCCCCATCCCAGACCAGTTATGGTACCACCGATGTACTCATGAGCAAGGTACTGCCCCAAGCACTGCTCCCCGGGTGCTGTCAGAAAGCTGCCTTCTGCTCCATCATCCGATGGGTCAAATGCAGGGGTCACATTTTGTTGTGGTGCACTGTGTGCTGTGCTGTGTTAACAATGACAAATAATTACTGAATGTCATGGGTTCAAGCCCAATTCGAGCACTACCTCCGTTGAGCCCCTTGTTGGGCTTCTCGATTCAGGAGTGATACTGACTTGTATAAAACATCTATCAACACTGCTGTGTCTCATGGCATCACAACACATACTATTATGTCACAAACACGTTAATGTCAGTGTCACTGCCCTATGTAATGAATAATAATATATAGGGGTGGGTATTGGCAAGGACCTCACAATACGATACGTGGGTCACGATATGATTATATCATGATATATTGCGATATATTTGTGAAAGTGAGTGATTATTTGTCATTGTGAACACAGCACAGCACACCACACAGTGCACCACAACAAAATGTGACCTCTGCATTTAACTCATCCGTGAAGGAGCAGTGGGCAGCTAACAAGCGCCTGGGGAGCAGTGCCTTGCTCATGAGTAGCTCAGTGGTAACTTTACCAGCCCTGGATTTGAACCTGCGACCTTGTGATCACGGGGCGAACACTCTACCGTTACGCCACAAACAGTTCACTGAAAATGTAAAAGCAGAGCTGAAATGCAAGTTGCTGTGTACGATCTGGGTGGTCTCAATCAATCACATTACATTAATAATTCAGCCAAAACGACATGACTCAGAACGGAATTTTCGGAATAAAGCATTTTAACACACTCAACTAGTGGACACCAGAAAGGTTAAGATAAACTGCATAAGATTGAAAAGAAGAAATTAAAGTGTCCGGTCTGTTATCTGCTGGCGCTGCATGATCCTCCCTCTCGGAAATATCGATTTTTGGAGCTAGAAATCCATGTAGTATGTCATGAAAGGAAATATCGCGACATATTGATGTATCGATTGCTAGCGGTCAGTTGTACAGAGGCTTACTGTGGTTATAGTCTTATATAGTCTGTGACTGTACATCCTAAAAGTCACTGCAAGATCATTTATTCCATTTTTGTGCCCAGCGAGTTATGGCCTAATAGGGTGAATCATTTCTTATTGCAGAATTCCATCTCAGAATGCGAAATGTACTTTCATGAGAGCGTGACTCATCCCGTCTGCGAGCTACTCATTTGTCGTAACTATTACAGCTGTAAATATTTACTTGCATAACAAATCCCATAAGGCAATGTATCTGATAATGAGCCTTTAACGAACATAGAAAATTGCCGTGCAGTCTCAGAGATACATTTAGAATCTGACCTCTAAAAAGCGGACATGAAGCCTTCTCCTGTTTGCGTGGTGATAGTAATGTTGTTATCCATATCGCAATACAAAACATCGAAGACCGATCTGCGCGGTCGAAACATCACTTTGCGTTAGCCAGAGATGCGTTTGAGATGCGTTCTTCGTTTTCCATCTTGGTCTCCCTTGCCGCTTCAGTCATGCGTTCGTTAGTTCGTAACTTGGTTTACCTGCCTCGTCTTTTGAAGCGGGGCGGGCAGATGTGACGTATGCTGCAAATCAGTCAAATTTTGTAGTTCCTTTTTTGGCGAGGTTCCTACCCGAAACCCGAAGTTGCATAGTGCCAGTTTAGGCGATACAGACGCTGATAATGGTGTAATTGTGAGTTGATGTACCATCAGAATGATCTTGTAAAGTATACTTTGAAGGCTGAAAAACGATCTAGTGTTGCTTTAACCTGTTAAGCTAGGGCTGGTTTCCAAAAATCGATTCACCGATCAATATCGATTCTGCTTCGGAAAATACGATATCGATTCAAAAAATTAACGGATCGATGTTTTCCTGCGGCTATGCACTACTTCTCGCGACCGCTCAAGGAGAGCTATAAAACCGTGAGACCGGCGAAACGGAAACCGTCTCGGCCGATGTTTGGCAACACTTCGGTTTTAAAACAAGTTATTTGATAACCAAGCAAAACTAGTGTTGACGCAAAGAAACCTCTAAATAAATCGGAATCGAATCGAGAATTGAATCGGATCATGACCTTGTGAATCGAAATTGAATCGATTCAGGAAATCGGCAACGATACCCAGCCCTATGTTAAGCCCTATAACTGTTTTACAGATTTTTGCCCTAAAAAAGATGTGTGTATCTCAGCAACCGCAATGTCTATTTTTATGCTTTTGGTATCATTCTAAAGGTAACACTTGTGAGATTACTGTGGAATCAACATACATGTTACTGGGTCAGAATAAAGGAAGATGCAACACACAGAACACAGCAGAACATGAAAAAAAATCATATTCGCTAAAAAAAAACCCTGCGTAGTCTTTCATATGATATGCGGTATGCACGTGGTTAGCCGTAGTAGTATAGATTCTACAGCCGTATTTCTTCCACGTAGACCTACACAGTGTTTTTGTTCTTTGTTTATTGATGTGTTTGGTGTTGGAATTGTGTTATGTTTAGGTGGAATTTGTTTGAGATTTTTAGATGAGATTCTATCAGTGATGTTGATGTGCCGCATGCAAATGTTTATGTTTACCGACTATTTAAAGCCTTCCCGATCACATACACATTTACTAAAGTTCCCGACAGTAATATTTGTAACTAATACTGCATGAAAAGCAATAGTTTGTGTAGTTGTGAAACTGTGATATTTTTACTTAAGTCTGTCATACCATCAGAATCTCATACCAGCCCCTGCCTACTGACGGTGAAAGCTGCCGTTCATTAAACCTGGTCGAATTTCCACTGACAAACAGCGTAAGGACTTGCGTCATCAGAAACCGGCTCTGCTGATGTCAGTGGCGTTTTGGCCGCCTCGCTTGGACCTTCTGCCCCTTCTGCTGTGTAAACAAACAGGAGGCCGTGACCTCGGTCTGCGCTTCACCTGCTGCCGCCTGAACTCTGAACCCGGACTCACACAAACACGCCAAAACACGAAAACCAAACGCATAAAAAACCCCAAAAGAACGTCAGCCTTTTGCTGTGAGCTTTTCAGAACTCTTGCAGACAGAAAAGAAGTGTGGTTCTGCCTTTTCCCTAAAATTATGATTCAGAAAATTAGCCGAATCAGTTGAACTTGGTAAAACGTTGCCCCCCCCGGTCCTCTTTTTCTCACCTTCAGATTTGACTTAACAGCTTACATTTTAAATAAACAGTGTTTTATTCACAGCTACAATGCTGAATTAATACTTGCGTCTGTGTAAGTGTGTCAGAGAGAGCTGTTGGGCATTGATATAATAAATACTAACTGTGATTATTAAAGATTAATGGAATTATAATATTTCATTTTTGTGTGCTAAAGTTGTCTAGAGCATAATGTGAATTCAACTTAAAAATTTTTGTTTTATATTTAAATTATGAAAACGGCATTAATAGTAATGAGCTTTATGGTGCAAATGTCTGTATTTTCAGTAAGACAATTAAGAAAGTAAAAATTGGGGAAAGGAGAAGAAAATCCAATCAATTAATATTTGTAGAAAAGATAGCAAAGAGAAAAGCCTGCAACTAGTCAGTATTCAGACCCTCCAGGATTTCGCGATGTTGCGATCGCAACTGTTAACGCAAATTCAGCCAGTCCCTGCGAATTCATTGCCACCGTAATTCTGACCAATTACCACAACTTTTCCAAAATGTTGAGAATTGGATGTTTGTAGCATTTGTGAAAACAACCGTGTGTAACACATTGTAGAAGAATGGATTAAGCAGTGAAGACCACTTGTGTCTCAAAAATCGTTTCTCACATGCGAGCGTATTGACCGCGCATGTCTTCTCTTCAGAAAGTCCACTGTTTCAGCTTATTAAACACCAAAAATCAAACAGATGCTCGACTTAAGGTCACTTAAATGTCACTCCTGCTCTGCACACTGGCAAAGAATGAAAACGCTTTTAAGAGCGACTCAACAGCAGAGCGTGTTCCCCACGTTTTGATCCTGATCAACCTCGCCTCCTGAGAACCCAATTTAAGCAACTCTTTTTTTTGTTAGACCTCCCGTGTTTTCCAGCAGGGATTCTCCAGGGAGCTGCTGGTGTTGCACTTTGTTGAATTTTGCACTTAATTACCCAGAGGCTTGTGTGTTCATTAAGCCAGAGCTGGAAATGAGACCAGTTGTAGCTTATATTTAAGCCTGTTTTTGACCTGGTCACGAGCCCTAGATTCTGGACCTGGTGTGACTGTGTGTGTTGCACTTAGAGCGGGGAGTTTATACGATGGCAATAAGTGATCGTGATCAAATGTGACCCTCCACGGCAAAACCAGATGCTTGTCGCAAATTTTCAAAATTGAGTTATGTTGTCATGAAAGGCCATAAATCAAGCTTCAAAACGATACCTATATCATTCAAAGGAGTCGGGTTTCTCCTGTCACGCCAAGTGAGAAACGGAGAAATCTGCCTTTGAAGTTGACTATCGCCGTAGCACTCACAGACGCTTGGTGCGGTCGCGGCTACGTTTGCATTTACGGTAGCCTACGCTGCGTTCACAGCCACACGGATAGCCTACCTGCGTTAGGTTAACTGAACTCGGGAGACGAAGATGGATTCCGGAGAAATATCTTTCTTCACGCTTAGTCAACCAGCATTTACCGTAAATATTAGGGTTAGAGCGTCAAAACAGAAACTTTTAACATTCTGCTGGAATTGAATTCCTCACCTCAAAGAAAGTCACGTTTTTAGGATGGAAAGGGTACGCCAGCCAAATTTATTCACAACAGTACAGTATAGACCTTCCACTGTTTCAAAACACTAAAAACAAAAAATCCCAAATTTTACCCCACACAACATAAACGGTCATTTTTCTCGGAAACCTCCGTTGTGCGACAAACGACTGGTTTTGCCGTGGAGGGTCACAAATTAAGTTCAATTACAATGATCACCTTTGGGCATATTTACTCGATCACATGCATCACACACCAGCCGGTGCAACTGACAACTGTGGTAACTATTGGTAAGCAGACTAAACGAACACATCTCAGAAGAGTTGTTTCATGTTACATTTTTAACTTTGACCTTTTCAGCTCGACGCACGCAATTTGCATTGGTTATTAATTTGTTTTTTTGATAACTCAGATTCCTTTTAACTTACAGCAACCACACGCATACCATCAGAATCACAAGACTTTGAACTCTGTGGACTACAACGCTCTGGATAAGAACGTAGCCGAATGTTGTAAAGGTGGTAGTGTATTTGTCAGAGCCACAGAGGATGGTGGACTAACTAAACATAACATGTCTCTTACCAATATTATTGATTTCGGAAGAAACTTTATTCCTTGTCCTCCTGTGACAAAATCTTCCAAGTCTCCAAAAACTGTCTTTGGACCCTGTCGTATCTTTTCACACTTCCACTTTTTTCCAGACACGTTGAGTCACTATGTGAAGTACACACCGTCTCATTTATCAACCCCTGTTGGTTTCGTGACGTGCTTTGCCAAGCATTAAAGACAAAAGATCTTTGCTGCCCTTTAAAAGCTACATTGCTTTGGAGACCGCTGACCAGACACTGTAGTCTAGCTAATTTAACATTGACGACTACAGCTCGGAACCTGGCAGGCTGCCTAACACTCCACGGCACCCAGACGAGTCGCATGAGTCGAGGTTTATACGACGCTGTCTGACATTGTGCATGGCTACCTGGAGAGCGTGCCAAGACTTGAGAGATTTTAGATTAAGATTTAATACGGTTTTCCCTCCGTCCAGTCTATCTTTCAGTTGTCCAGAGAGAGGGGGGTTAATAGCAGTTTCTAAGATATTGAGAGTCCACTCATAATTAGGTATAAATCAAGTTTTCTTCAAAGTTCTTATTTTTATTCTGTTCTTCGTCTCCAGAGCATGACGACTAAACTTGACGGCATGTCATCATCACGTTTGGCATAAATGTGTAGATTTTTAGCTGTTTAAATATTTTGCCATTTCTCACCATTGTTTCATGCTGCGACAGTCCTCTTTCTTACATAATTGACTGCCTGCATCTCATACACTTTCCCCTTTATTACAGTGTTTTCAAGAATATGTCGAAAGACCAACTTTTACTCTGCTAGTCTACATTATTTCCCATCTGCTGTGTTCCACACTGAAATAGCAGAAATCTCTACTTACAGAAGAACTTTGGTCAATTCAGCGTTTAGCTCTAGTGTTCAGTGTCACGGAGTGCTGTCAGTAGCAACAAATCCTGTACAAAGTTCAAGCAAATTTGGCTCATCCAGTCAGTCAAAAATGATGTAGTCCAGCTTTGAGGTCACTGACCATCAGGCTTTTTGTACTACTGGCATTAAGTCATGAGGTCACGCCGGGGCTCGTGTCCCAATTAGTGAAGATGAAAGTAAACAGCCTTTTTTCCCTCGCCAGCGTTACGTCTCACGCATGAACCCTCAGGGGAGCGTTTCCCAAAAGAATAGTTGTTAACAACATTAGCAACTAACCTAGTGAACGTTAGCAACTAGCATAGTGTACATTAGCAACTAACATAGTGAACATTAGCAATTAGCATAGTATACGTTAGCAACTAACATAGTGTACATTAGCAACTAACATAGTGAATGTTAGCAATTAGCATAGTATACATTAGCAACAAACATAGTGTATGTTAGCAACTAACATAATGTACGTTAGCAACTAACATAGTGTACATTAGCAACTAACATAGTGAACATTAGCAATTAGCATAGTATACATTAGCAACTAACATAGTGTACGTTAGCAACTAACATAGTGTACGTTAGCAACTAACATAGTGCACATTAGCAACCCATAGTGTACGTTAGCAACTAACATAGTGTACGTTAGCAACTAACATAGTGTACGTTAGCAACTAGCATAGGGTACGTTAGCAACTAGCATAGTGTATGTTAGCAACTAACCTAGTGTAAGTTAGCAACTAACATAGTGTACATTAGCAACTAACATAGTGTACGTTAGCACAGTGTTTCTCAATCCCTGTCCTCACGGACCACCGCTCTGCACACATTCGACATTCCCGACCCACAGCACAGCTGATGCTACTGATTAGCTAATCAGCAACGTAGGACCAGCGTGCGACAGTGCAGGAAATACCGAATATGTGCAGAGCGGTGGGCCACGAGGACTGAGATTGAGAAATGCTGCGTTAACAGTTAGCGTAGTGTATGTTAGCAGTTAGCGTAGTGTACGTTAGCAACTAACATAGTGTACATTAGCAACTAACATAGTGAATGTTAGCAATTAGCATAGTGTACGTTACCAACTAATCTAGTGTACGTTACCAACTAACCTAGTGTACATTAGCAACTAACATAGTGTTTCTAACGTAGTTAGCAATACGATAGCAACTATGCTTTTGGGAAACGCACCCCGTTTGTCTTCTGTATTGCTGTTCTCCCCAATACTGGATGAAGCTGTGTTTTACAGGCCACGATGAAGCTACTTGCCTTCCTGCCTGGAGGTGGGTCATCTCGCCCGGCGTTACGAGCCGAGTGTGTTGTGTCAGACCAGTTCCATATGGTAAACATGCCAACAGTGTAATGAGCAGAGACTGTCTGGCAGCTCGGCCAGGCTTACTCTGTTTATATGGGTTGTGACGCTGCTGTCTTTCAGCGATAAACACACTCTGTAACCTCGAAACTGGAACACGTAAAGGAGATCTGGCTTCATGCGAGTGGATTTATGCTATAACTTCATTATAATTCTGACAAATGCAGTACAGAGTACTGTGTAAAACTCCTGAGACACCCTTCATTTTTCATTTTTTGGTTCCAGAGAGAAAATCTTTTATAGTCTTGTCTAGACTTATAGTATTTACATGTTTGTTTGCAATAAATCAAACACAGAAATGAGGGTTGGCTTAAGACTACTGCACAGTGCTGTACGTGAATGTTAAGACTGAAGAAGCCACTTAGTCATGTAGCTGCTTATGTTAGGGTTAAGAAATCACAGATGCTTCAGTAGTTAGAGTCTGATACTGATTTTGATACTGATTATTTTAAAATTAAAAAATGGTGCTATGCTTTATGAAGCATTAAGCTGAGAAAATTTAGGGCCTGTGTCCACACGTTTTTACCACTGAGAGCGCTCAAAACCTCACTTCCATTGTTGCTAAGTTACGAAAAGTGTCGTCGGGCACTTCTGCGTTCGCTCCTATTTCAACATGTTTCTTTGAGATCGCTAGTTTAGCTGACAAGACGGAGAGAAATCGCATCTTCGCATTAGTGGCAGCGTTTGAAATAGATTCTCACGTCTTTCGAAACAAGATTTTGTCAGTGTTTTGTCAGTGTATGCCACGCAACTTCCTCGATTTTGATCGGCTAGCAAAAGACAGGTTTTCTCAGTTTGATTCTTTATTTGAAGGACGGCGCTAACCCTCTTATCGTTTAAATCACTGATTTCACATACGCACTTCGGTATTTAATGGTTTCCCATTCAAATACTGGTCAGACACAAGCCTACGCAGCTTTATTCACTCTCCGCTCCTAAAGTTCAGGTGCTAAGATTGATCTTAAAGGTCACATGTTTTATTCATAGATCTTTTATTATGACAAGGCACTGCACTGCTCAGTCTTTTATTGTCCGAAAGCCCTTCAGCCTGAAATTTCAGTAGCTGTCTCAAGTCACAATCTCCTACTTCCATTGACAGCCATCAAAGGGAACTGTTCTTTGCACCAAGCACTATTTACAGCAAACTCCAGCCTCCAGCAAACCTCGGTGTCAGAAGACATCAGTGAACGCCGTGCCGTAACTGTCCCTACGAGACTTTGTTGACCCAACATGACTTATAGAAAACCACTCAGTTCTTATATGAACACTGATAGAGGTTGGTTTCTAACTTACTGAAGCTGTCATAACAAAAAAGAAGCTTCACTATTTGCATCTTTAATTATTTTTCCTGTCATTTCACTTTATGGTTCTACATTCTAACACCTTATGTCTTGATATTATTAATGTATTTACATTACAGGGAAATATACAGTGTTTTTATTTAAATAATTTATTGAGTTATTAAGTTATTTATTTATTTATTAAGGCTTTGTTTATTTCTAAAAAGACTGCAATGGTCATATTTAAATTTTTCTTAATTTTCCTCCTGTGTTGACCTGAGCGGAAGTAATATAACACCTGTTATTTTTGTATATAAGAAACAGTTATTTATTTTTTAAAATCTTTATTCCCTTATCTCCTTTTCAAATTTGTATTGTAATTCTATTTAATTTTAATGTTATTTTAATTTTGCTTAAATTGTACAGTCAGGAGCAGATCAGGATACATTTCCCTGCATGTTGTACCTGTATAATTTGCATGTGACAAATAAAGAATCTTGAATCTTGAAAGTCTTTTGCATATTCTACCCTAAGCTGCATATTCTAAATAGCGGTTTACAAATTTTGGTTACAGCTATTTTGTTCCCCAAAAAAACCCTCTGACATCGGGTGAAACATCCGCGCTGATCGTCAGCGTTTTCCTCTAAAAAACCTCTCCACACTTCTCTAGGGCTTTCCCTGCTATTCCACGCCCCGGCTGCTTCACGTCACGCTGCTGAATTGTGATTTATAGATCTTAGCTATTGAGATGCGGCGGAAAAGTAGCCACCTGCCGACTTTTTGACGACTTTTGCCCCTTCGCAGTAGTGCAGATTGCCTGCTCTCTGTCTCTGAATAAATTCAGTCCCAGTGTGGTATGATGGAAAAGTTCTGAAGCTACACAAGGCTCCTGAAGGTCAGAGGCAAAGAAACAGAAACAAATTGGATTGGGACGAGTGACTTGCTCTTATACTGAGGCAACTCTTGCCATTTTATTAGGGGCTTAACCTGGACGCTGTTGCTTGAGGGCATTTGTGTAGAGATTGTTAGCATTGTTGCGGGTGCATGCTTCAGATCGGTTCCAGGTTGCAGAGGTGAGGAGGTTATTGCTTATGTCTTGAGCTCTTTGCATGAGGACACCCGGAAAAGGCTCCAAATTTATCCAAATTCACAGTATCGGTATTGGACATAAAAAAGTGGTATTGTGTCATGTTTACTGATAATGTTTAATTGAACAATGTATTAAAGCAAGTGTTTGTTTATATTTTAGAACCTGAAATGTCTTGGTTTCTGTGGTTAAGGTTTTAGATTTAAGTTTAGCTTTAGGCTAAGCTTAGGAAATGATTGCTGTTGATATGTAGTCACACACATAACACCTCAAGGACATATAAAAGAAAGTGTGCGTATGTGTGTGTAATGTTTACGGACGCCAAAGTTACATATTAAAATCTAAAATCATTTGCTTTCTACCGTCAAGGTTTAGATTTAGGGTTAAGCTTAGACAATGATAGCGGTTAAACATATATAACACCTTTGTGAGATGTTTACGACCTCTTGACCTTAAGTTTGTGAGTGTGTGTTTCAAAGTACTTTACTACATTCTCTCATCTGGACATTTCAGGCAGCAATAGTAAACCACAGCTGAGTTTCTGCCTTCGTCTGATGTGACTTTTTTTCTTATTCCTCTATATTCCTCCTCACAGGCTTGTCCATCACCATTAGGCTCCTTTATCCTCTGTAAAATGGGGCTCTGTTTGTAATCCTAATCTGGTTTCCAAAAAAAAATCTGCTCTTTTCTGGGTAATGGCTCTCCATTTCCTGCTGCAGCACACAAAAATGGGACGAACGTGACCGAAAGACCGAAAGCGACGCCGTGCGCGTCATTTGACTTTTGACTTTTTTCCCCGTTTTGCTGGATCACATTGGATTTCGCATTGTTACTGTTGATTTATTTTCGTATTTCTCAAGGCCTAGCAGCAAGCCTCAGTTCGATTCACACCAGACTTATCGCGCTGCTGTGTTGAGGGATTACTGTGGCATTCGCTTTAAAACAAACCCTCGGCAGCAGGGTTGCATCTCTTCTGACACAAAGCCCGGGGACTGTTCTAAGCACACACCACACAACATTTTATGTCTGAACAGATTTTGAGAAAACTGGGTGTGCTACACTCTAAAACAGTTCCTTGGTGAACAGATTGTTAAAAGAACTGTTGTGATCTGGCAATATTGCAGTTATTATTTCCGCTGGTTTGTTGTCGCTTTTGCATTTAAATATCGATTCGATATGAGGATCGGATGTCGGTCTTGTAACGAGTCAGATCGGTAATTGATGGCATTGGGCCTATCTGTGGAGCCAGTCTGTAAATTGTAGGTTTTTCTACGTTTGCATATAAGCGCATGGTCAATTCGTTATGCATCGGCAGTGTTACAGCGGTAAAGCCAGTTTATTGTTTGATATTCACGCTAATATATTTAAATGACAATGAGCAGAACAATCAGTGCAACACACTACAAAAGCAAATTATACACGATTATGCTCCTAAATTTCCTTAACACCACCAGCTCTCACTCACAATTTCTTGGTTTCTTCCCTGCTGTGTTAGCGCACGAGTTTCAGGAAAGTCCAACATTTAAGTGTTCCAGTTCAGTCAAATCTTCCCCTTTATTACAGACAATAACAACCAGCGTTCTACTCACAGTACAGTCGTTTACTTGATATTTTCACTGTTTATTCCGGATGTGCATTTGCCGCGATATTGTGTGGAACGCCGTCATTGCAAACGACTCATGTGGAGCGCCATCATGTCAAAAATATATTTCTCTCCCTGAAACGAGTCCACAATGAGTTATAGGCCAAAATGAGTCCACATTGGTTTAAAATTTGCTAAAACTTCAGTATTTCTTCATTTTCAATTAACCAGAAGATATTTTTACAAGGTTAAAAACTGGTATCGGATCAGTACTCAGAATCGGCCGATACCCAAAGCCCAAGTATCGGAACTGAGACCACAGCCCCCAGCGGAAACCCATGCGAACACAGGGAGAGCATGTAAACTCCACACAGAAGGGCCCTAGGGTCGAACCCAGGACCATCTCGCTGTGAGGCGGCAACGCCACCGTGCCCCCCTACACTGCACGCATTAACGTTTAATTTAATCTAACCTCTTTAAAAAACAGAATATTTGACGAGCCAGTTTAACACCAAAAACTTGTTTCTTTTCACAGTTTAATCCGGGAACTACAGTAGTTCTTTTTGGAACACTGGTCCAATTTTTCACGGAATTCTGTGCAATGCAGTTTAATCAAAACCCTTACCTTACTCGTCATTTAAATTTCCAAGCCCATAATGACCAGAACTGGAGGTGATTGACCAGGAAAAAGTCATTTCAACACGTTTTTTGGACATGTTCATGAACTTTGCAGGAATCAGTGACCTTTTCCCTCAAAAGGTCAAGCTGAAGTTTTCCGGGTGTAATTGATGTTTTCATGTCTATTCCGTAAGCTTTTTATCAAGGCACTCGGTTTTTGAGTATTTTTCCAACATTTTTGAACTCACCCACACTGTATACAGAACATATAATATATATAACAGGCTTTGGTGAACGTTTTCACTTCTTCTCCTTTTTTGTCAGCGCTGTATCTTCTCAATTACTTGTAATATCAATGTATATCAAGTGCATTATGCAATATTGTATAACGTTATTATGTCTGGGTTTTATTGGAACTTGTCTTTGGGAGCATCATTTCATATTTATTCACCTTAGAGGACATTTGCTGTCTTGATAATCGCATTTCACTTCTTCACATAACGTCTGCTGTAACACCAATTAAAAATAGATTATTTTTAAGAAATGTACCTCAGATTCCTCTAACCAACCTAAAGGCTTAAAAATGAGAAATCTCTTCTCACTACATTCCAGAGCTGATTAAATGGCTCGTTTACATCATGAGCCGGCTTATTGATGGAAGCTTGATACGATACATCTCCATTGTTTTGTGAACAGAAAAACTCTTCTATCCTAAAAAAGTGGAGAGATTTCCCAGCAGGAGGGCTGGTCAATATGATTTCAAATCAGTATCACGATTATTATTGAGTTTTACCTTGACTGTATTTAGTTCAGCAAGGGGGTGGGTATGTGACTGAGGTTATTTTTTAAAGGGACATATAGTATATACAGTATAGATATTCATATACATTTTTGGCTAATTGCTTATTCCTTACCCAGCCAATATCCCACCTCATTATAGCATTGAAATCAAGTTGAAATCTTCCTCAGTGTGAATGCTGTCATTTTAGAATCGCTATCATTTTGGATTTCCATTGTTGGATTTCCCAAACACGCACACACTTGACGGATAAACTGACAAAATATTGGTTCATTTGGTTAGATCAGATGTTGGCAAGACTGACCTATAACTATAACACTATATATTTATATGTATTTATTTATTTCTATTTAAGCCTTAACATAAATGATATTGGCTCTGTGCCTCACCACACACACACAAACTCACAGATAGCAAAATGTGATGTTGTACTGCTGATAGCTGACATTATTTTGCTTTTCAAATGTAATGTTACAATAAAGTATTAGCATCTTGAGAACATTTTATCTCAATAGTCTGCTGAGATTTACTTTTGGCCAAGCTTCGCTAACTTGCCATTTTCAATAAACACTAAAACACACTTAAGTGTTTATTCGGCTTGTAATCCCCACGACTGAAGACAGCGGTTACAGTAATTACCTGATTTCACAAAGCAAATATGAGTAAATCTGCCAGGGACTAATTTGCTCCGGTGTTTTTGCTCCGGTTCATTTAAATGCATTGGAAGCTGCTGCTAAGCCTTTAGCTGCCCTGCAGAATGAGATCGGCATAGTCTGCTGTTAGAGCTGGGCGTTATGATCTCAAGTTAATATCACAATTCATGGAACATTTTAACTCGATTATGATGAAAGAAAAATTGTTTTGTTTAGGATTTTTTGGTTTTGATTTTTCCCTCATAGTTCACTGACAGAGTTCGTGTTGTAAATATGCTGTTCAGTCAAGTCAGAAGTCAAAGTAAACTTTATTGGCATCTCTGCTGTATACTGTACTAGGGCCCTATGATTTACGCAATGCGGAATTCAACAAATAAAATGGAATCCGTTGTAAAACGCGGAACGTCGTATAATTCGCTGATATCGGTATGTGGCAAAGCAAAACAGTAAATGTTCTGCTGAACCCCAGCATTTTGTTGAAGTTGAATAACAGGCATTTAATGTGAATTTTTTTCTCATCCACTCCATAATTAGACACTTTTTAGGTGAATAAATATGATCATAACGTAAAACACGGAATTCAGAAGAATAAAATGGAATTTAGGAAAAACAAAATGGATTTCATAGGACCCTACTGTGCAAGAACACAGAGAGACAAGACGACGTGGCTCCAGTTTTAACAGTGCAAAGAACAAATAAGGCACATAGAATAAACAATATACAGTATAAATAGAATATAAAATATACACTAGAAGTAGACAGAGAGACTATTTGGTTACATGTGATATTCAGCCCACAATTATGATCATAGAGTTGTCTTTTACAATATGTCGAATGTGTATAAAATCTGTAACAATATCAATATGAACATTTTTTTATAATCTTATTTATTTAAAAAACTATATCTTCTACAAAGTCTGAGCTAACCAAGTCGGATCTAGTGTGCGCAGAAGACACATACTTTTATTTGTTTCTTAATGAAAGAGTGCATATCTTTGTGATTTTAAAATAATTGAAGGAAACACACACAGACGTAGTGGCAAAAAGGACGGCGCAGAGTCTCATAAAAACACAGACGGCAATATTTTTGACTGTATATATTGTGTAGTACTACTGCTGTACGTTTTTTCCTTCTGTTATTTTAAAATCACAAAGATATGAACGATGAAAGAGAAAAAAAGAATCGTTCATTAATCGTTTTCAGGGTAAAATGTTCAGTCGTGATATTGGAGATTATATTGCCCAGTCCTACGCTGTACTATGTTTTTAAGGGGAAGTAATATCAATTTAATAACCAAATTTTCAAAGTCAACATGGGTAAGAATGGGTCGATTAGAGGTTCTAAATGTCAATTTTGCTTAATTTTCGATCCCTACCCAGTATCACACACACCAAAGCCAAATTTGTGGTGCGTGACGCCACTGCGGCTAATTCGACACCTGGGTCTCATTGCAATTCCAATTAAATCAGTTCCGCAGGACAGTTGTGTTGTGTTATAAGGGATAATCTGTAGCGAACACAAGGATGGCTCACAGCATCAGTCAGTAAACGCCGCAGGTGTGACACGGGGGCGAGGGGTGGTAGTGAGGAGAGGACAGACAGCGATGAACGAGTGTGAATATTCACGGCCAGCAGCTGATCCCTCAGGTGTGACGGCTGAAAGCAGGTCTCGAAGAAACGAAGGCCCTCGTGCTGCAGTTGGTGCTTATTCAAGTCTTTGCATACAGCTGTCACTGGGTTAAACCCTCCCGGATGATTACGGTACGAAGCAGGGGATGTTTGTCCCGTTTCGCCCCTTCTCTCGGTGTTGCCTTTCATTAACAGTGGGGTTTGATGAATAAGCCCAAAAGCCTTGTCTGTAAAGGTAGTGTCTTGTTTAGAAGTGTACAAATATAGGACATTAATTGATTGTTGGATCCATCCACTGTTTTTCGTAACCAATCAGCAATTAAAACATCACCCAGGCACATGGCTAGGCAGGGGCCAGTTTAACCCTATGCTAGTATAGCTGCCCTGTCAAGGTAAAAAAATTTAAATAAACATTTGCAACTCAAATTAAACTTCTGCTACTATAGTTAGCGCATCAAGCATAGGTGACGTAAATACTACAGGTTTGCTACCCACGCTTAGTTTTTTAACTTACCGCTGTCCATAATTTTTATTATAATCTGCAAAATCAATTTTCACATAGTCACATAAAGAATCTGCTGCACCGGCTGCTTGAAAAGTTCATCACTGTAGTATGCTAACACAACCAGACACGTTTTGAAACAGAATTAGCCCCTCAGTACGTCTGCCGTTCGCCTCATTTGCACCGTTCAGTCACTAAAGTCTTTGGCCAGGGGCAGATTATGGTGTATGTGGACCCCTGAGCTACATTTTCTGTTAGTCTCCATTAGGGCTGGGTATCGTTGCTGATTTCCTGAATCGATTCGATTCCGATTCACAAGGTTATGATCCGATTCTCGATTCGATTCGATATCGATTTATTTAGAGATTTCTTTGCGTCAATACTAGTTTTGCTTGGTTATAAAATAACTTGTTTTAAAACCGAAGTGTTGCCAAACATCGGCCTTTAGGCCAGACGGTGATTTGAGCGGAGCAGCTTCAGCCATGGCTCCATTTGGTTTCGGTTTCGCCGGTCTCACGTTTTTATAGCTCTCCTTGCGCGGTCGCGAGAAGTAGTACATAACCGCAGGTAAAGATCGATCCGTGGATTTTTAAATCGATATCGTATTTTTCGAACCAGAATCGATATTGATCGGTGAATCGATTTTTGGAACCCAGCCCTAGTCTCCATGCCAGGCTTATTTCAATGAATTGATATTTTCACTGACCAAGCCGAGGGTAGGGGGGTTGCTGCTGGCAGGCTGGTACACATGGGGGCCCCTAATCTCAAGCCATATCTAGCCGGTGCGTTAATCTGCGCCTGTCTGTGGCGTTTTAGGCAAACGCAAGCTGGCACATTTTTATCGGAGTGTGTAAAGTATAAACGCGTCAAACGAGCAGACGCACTCGCTCACGTGCTCTCTCCCACCGTTACGTACTGTGTGTGTATGAACATTAAATAACATTAGAAAATTATTTGATATTTTTAGTAGTAATAGCAGAGGTAGTTTGTGTTTTTTCAAACTATGGAATACATTATCTCCAGCACCATAATTTGGACTAAATTAGAAATGGATTAGGGTTAGTGATACCGTGATATTTTTGCTTAAGATTATCATACCGTCAGAATTTCATACCGGCCCACGCCTACACATGGCCCAAGAACCTTTGGATCTGGTAAAGCAAGCCTAAAAACACTCAGATAAACAGGAACTAGAACCTTTGGTACTGGACCTGAATTTGTTGAAAAAAGTAGAGTTCTACTTTTGGTTGTTGGAACAGCTGGTGCAGGTCCTTTTAACTCGGATACGGGTAATAAAGCTGCTCACCACTGCTCTTACTTATGTGTAGGTCAAACTCTGGACACTCTGGGAAATTCCACAACAGATTAATGTGCAACAAAATATGCCCCACTGACCTTAAAAGTACCACAGCAGCAAGTCAACCAGAACCACCACAGCTACCATCAGACCCCTGGTAACCAATTAATGAAAAGTCACAGGACAGCTGATGCCTGACGTCCTCCACGGCAATAGATTTAAGCCATAACCTATGAAACATCAGCCAGTGATCCATTTAGGACTGGTTTCTAGCTCATGGATTAAGCCTTGTCTCGGACTAAATTGTAGTACCAGTGGAGATTTGCCATTCAGATTCAACACTAGTCTAGGACTAGGCCTAATCCTCGACTGGGAAATTGGCCCGTAACTTGCATCGCTGTGTCTAATGAGATATGGAGAGAAGAGAAACTACAACTTGGATCACGATAATAAACTCATTATCATGTATTTTACATTAACGTCATATCATCTATTTGCAGTGGTAACTGTCGGCAGATTTAAGCATAAAAAACACTGGATATCGGATATAATTCCCTTATTGTGCGTCCTTAATTATTTGGCCATGCTTTAATCCCTTTATCTAATTTTTATTAAAATGAATAACATGGCGATGATGCTCGTGTTAGGTACAGAACTATAGTTTTATGCTGTCGGGTTTAATGGCATGTGATTTAACCTGGAACAACCCATGGACAATGTGTTTTCCTCCTCCGTAGGGCTCATCTTTCGCTCCTTTATAATTTCATCTTCTAATTGCACTTCACTCCATCTTAACTCCTCCACCCGAGCCTCCGCCACACGAGCCGCGTGCGATTTTTACCGGCTTGTGACACGGCCGACCCCTGAAAGTAATTACACGGGGGCTTTACTTGAAAGCCGAGGCTTAATTCATTTTTAATGAGCGTTTTTGTACGAATGCTTCAGCCTCGTCTTGCCTTTGTTAAGATGTCAGTATTAGAAAGATGTCTCCCGTATGGCTGAAAAACATGGTCAAGAGATGCATCAAGCCAATTCTCTCATACACACATCAAAGACAACTAAGAGTGATGTTGCCAGACAAAACACACACACACACAGCACACACACAGCACAAGCCTTGCTTTCTATGTGAGGTCCTTCAATTTACTCCCGTAATGATATGAAT
Source organism: Distichodus sexfasciatus (assembly GCA_032718565.1). Taxonomy (NCBI): domain Eukaryota; kingdom Metazoa; phylum Chordata; class Actinopteri; order Characiformes; family Distichodontidae; genus Distichodus; species Distichodus sexfasciatus. The sequence continues at coordinate 514,563 of JAVGVS010000143.1, forward strand.
AATACTACAGCTACATCTAACCCAAAACTAAACCTCAAGCAAGCGAATCTTTAACCTGCTTTAGTTTCTCCCATAAAACCTGACACTTTTCTACAAAAGCTTTTTTTCTAATGAGGAGCGGCACTCGCATGTCCTCAAAAAAGCACAAAAACCACAAACATCTCAGGTTTTCCTGTGGAAAGTGAGTGATCGATTATTTTATCACTGTGAACACACCACAGCACAGTGCGACGGAATGTGACCTCTGCATTTGACCCAGCTGTGAAGGAGCAGTGGGCAGCTAACCAGGGGCGCGTATCCCAGAAGCATAGTTGTTAACGTATTGCTAACTACGTTAGCATAGTTGAAACGCACCCCTGGGCAGCACCCGGGAAGCACTGCTTGAGGACGGTACCTTGCTCATAAGGACCTCAGTGGTACCTTTCTGGTCCGGGATTCAAACCGGCGACCTTCCGATTATGAGGCGAACACCCTAACATTAAGTTACCAACCAGGGGGCTACGGACCAGTACCAGGCTGTGGATTATTTTGTGCCGTACTTGTGCTTTCTTTCCGTAACGCCACGTGGATGTAGGCACGCAGAATACTCTGGTGTTATCTTTGTTCCTTAATTCTCAGCACGCAGCGGAACTTTCACAAACACAATCAAAATCTCATGTGTGCATGCTCAGATCTATGGAACGCCAAAGGTGCCACAATTCGCCCGAAAGGCATCTTACTAGAGTACTGTAAAAATTCATGGCAAATAGAGAAGGGTGAGCATATTTTGCCTGATCTATTTATTAAGGGTCGACCGATTATCGGTATCGGTGTTTAATTTTGACCATCACCGATGTTAAGTAATTACAAGGTGACGCTACTGTGGCTCTCTGTGCCGTTTGCTCTCGACTCGCTGCTTCATTTAATGTCCTGCCCACAACTGTCTCTGATTGGCCGTATGTCACATGAGTAGTAGCCAACTAACGCTGAAGCCTTGTTGCTCCGAGAAGGAGAAGAGGAGAGAGGACCGTTTCAGCTGAGCTTGGTTTCGTAAAATTCAAAATTTTCTAGATTTTCTTCTTTTTTGCATATTGGTTCGAAATATCGGTTATCAGTCCCGTAAACTAGCAATAACCGTTATCGGCCCTGAAAAACCAATATCGGTCGACCTCTACTACTAAATTTACCTCGTTTTTTTTGTCGTCTTTTCTCTTTTTTCCCTTTTTCTCTGAATCACTATCTCTTTCTCTGTGTCTCTTGCTCCCCCTCTAGCTTCCACATTAATACTCTTAGCATTAAGCGCTCACTGTGGCTACTCTAAACCCCCAGCGTCTCTGACTTTTTGGTCTGAATGTCGGGTCTCCCCACCGCCAGGGTGTGCGGATCTTAAATAAGAGAGATCTGTGAAGTCTTATTTCGACCTGAAATGCAACTAAGCAACCTTATTATTGACGAATATTTCTTAAAATATTCAAATATTCATTAATTAGCATATGTAGTGTATGACTAGATATTTTTTCCAATAACACAGTGCCCTCTCTTTTTCACTCTGACTTGTTTGCTCTCCGTCAAGCGACACTCCCGCTCCCGCTGTAATACTCACTTCGTAGTACGTCCTTGTTAGACCCGCTCTTCATAATTTACTTTCGAGACGAGTGGGAATTTAATGAGTTTAATGGAAAGACCAAGATAAATATTGATACACTAACCGAGAGCTGACACAGTGGCATCTGGAGACAAGACGGAGAAAGGTTGGATGAATTAACAAACACTTCCTAGTAAATCCCCTGCTCAGCAGACATTTAAAAAACAAACAGAATTAATTTAACAAAAGATTACATTTAAGAGAGTGACGAAACAAATGAAAAATTATTCATATCTGTTACTTAACGAACGGTGTTGGTGTGAGAATGGCATCCCTAAGGGTTCCATGATTAACTATGTTGGGATTGTTAATACTTTGCCATAAAAATAACGTTTGTTTATAAATTTCGGATGAAACGTGTATTAAACATGCTCGGGGTCAAGTGAGACGGGAGATCACTGAACTCTAAGTCGCTGGGTTGTGCTGAGAGAGTGAATACTTTGCTGGAAGATTTGACTTCCCTGAAGTGTGGAGTTATATCTCAGAATTCATGCTGCCTTTGAGGATTCTCAAACCCAAAACTGATATTTAAATAACAACATACTTATTAATGTCTTAAAATGTGTCTGTGTTGGTTTTGCAGTTTTAGATGCTCAACATAGAGAGGCTAAGTCATAATAAGAAATGCTGAATCTACTTCTTTGCATAGATTTGCGGTGCAGCTGGTGGCATTAACGGTAGGGTGTTTGCCCCGTGATCAGAAGGTCGCAGGTTCGAATCCAAGGCCGGTAACATTTATCGGTAAAAAGATTATTGTTGGCTGATATTGGTCATTTGGTCAATTATATTTAATAATCAATATCGTTATCTGCCCTGAATAACCAATATTGGTCGACCTCTAGTTCTAACTACAGGAACATTGTTGACAAGATACTAGTGTTGACTAGATATTTGTAAATTGTTAAACCAGTTTTAGGACAACAATAAACTATATAATATAGGCTCTAAAACTGTACCTAAAAAGTCACCAAAAAAGGGGGGCAGTTGGTGGCGTAACGGCTGGACGTTCACTCCATGATCAGAAGGTCGCCGGTTTGAATCCGGTAAAGTTACCACTGAGGTGCTCATTAAAAAGGTACCGTCCCCAAGCACTGGTCCCTGGGTGCTGCCCTTGTTAGATGCCTTCACGGATGGGTCAAATGCAGAGGTCACGTTTCGTTGTGGTGCATGTTGTTCCGTGCTGTGGTGTGTTCACAATGACAAATAATCACTCACTCACTCACAATGGATAATATATAGGGTTTGTTTACCATAACGTTCTTCACCTGTGATTGGGTCCTGGGGTTATGTTCATTTTCATGGATCAGGGATTTGTTTTTCCTCATTTTTGTAAATTTTGCAGAAAAACTTGCTCTTGCCTTGTAACTTGCAACATTATTATAATAATACAGTTGTTGGTGAATGTAGTTTTCTACTATGTCAGATATTTTCCGCTGTAACTGTGTTTAAAAGCAGCTAGGTCATGTTGCGTTGGTACATTTCCGTCCTCGTATTTGGAAAGGAATTTGTTGCGCTGTCCACAAGGCTCCATTTGTACATTTCCAGTGAGAATTAATATTGTACAACCAGGAGAGTGTCTCAAGAAGTAGGAAATGACATTATGGGCTGGTTTCTTGCTCATGGATTAAGCCTAGTCTAGGACTAAGTTGTAGCACCAATGGAGATTTACCATTCAAACTCAAAACTAGTCTAGGACTAGTCTTAATCCTCGACTGGGAAGTCAATAGTGCATATTTCCACTTTCCCAGGGCTTGTTAGAATTTCCCACCTGTTATCTTTGGATCTTCTCCATCCCAAGATGCTTCCAGCTACTAAGAGGGCTAGCATGTGCTTCCTTTATGACCCTCGATGTCAGCTTTCACGTCTGTTCGAACTGCTGCTTGGACAATGGCCTCGAACAGCTGTATCCAGATGGAGAAGAACGCTAACTTCCTTTTTCTGTTTGCAGGCCTTTCTTCTGTCTTGGACACCTTAACATTCACACATGGACTTCTTCTGGACAAAATAAACATTGCTTTCTACAATTGAACCACCAAAGCATAATGGACAATGGCTTTTTTTTCCCCTTTTTCACTTGGATACTGCAACACACAACTTCACATTAGCATTTTGGTGTCGACTCTATATTTGGCCCAAAATGTCAGCTTCCGAGACCTGGACTTGATGTGGTGCGAGACAGTTGCTGCTGAAACAAATGAGTTGCTTCACTTCTGTCCAAGTCATTTCCAGTTATATTTATATCCTGATACTTATTCCTCCAAGATTTTCTCCACATACATTGTAATGAAGGTGAAATGTGAAGGTTCTGGCAGAAAAAGTTGAAGAATCTTAAAATAGTTATGACAAGAATATGAAAATGAAATTCACTTTGCACATAATGCATCTGTTTGACCCAATGGGTCAGTTCAGGTCGGTTCAGGGACTTAGTTAGTCATGTTTACCCCCCAAAAAATGATTAAAAAGAGCATTTGACATTTGGCTAATGATGTGAAAACAATGGTTAAAAATGGTTTTAAACTTAGGTCGCATAAAGGTCACTTCGGTGACTTGCTCAGACTTATTTCTGAGATGCGTATCAGGAATTCAGTTCTTCGTTCAGTTGGCATGAAGTTAGGCTTAATGAGCCGGCAGAGTTTCTGAAAAACACTTTTGCCGTTTCTCACTGCGTCTAAAATAGTCACAAGGGCCATGTTTTTGAGCCCAAATTGGCCACTGGCTATAATTGAGGTGTTTACATAGATTGGCGAGAAGGCGAACGGCCAGCTCAGACTCTGAGTTGCGTCCTGTGCGGTGCTTTTCAGATTGTGTAACTCACCTTGACACGACTGTATTTCTGTAGCGCAGCACTGATAAGTCTGGGGCCCTGCAGGCTACGTGCGAGCGTCAGCAAGAAGACAGCATGGCTAAGCAAACTCACACTTCACTCGAGTGTCAAAATCAAAGAGGGAGAGTTCTCACCTTCATTTTCTACTGATTCATACACATCATGTGGTGCCCACACTTTGGGTGCTGTGGTTGTTAGAGCAGACCGATGTAGGATTTACTAGACTGGACTGATTTTAATATTTGTGACTAGGGCTGCACGATATTAGGAAAACATGCGATACGCGACAATGTTGTTGAGTGTTGCGATGGCGATATCACATGCGATGAGTAAGTAAAAATTTTGCCTTTATAGTGTTAATGTTTTTCTGCTTTGGATTTGCTGGTAACATAGACTCCAGATGCTGACTACTAGGGGGCGGGCATAAGGCAGTAGGCTCCATCCGATTGGCCAAATATGTTGATATGAAGAGCTTTGGAAAAACACCATTTTTCGCAGTTCAGTCAGTCTTTCGCGATATGTATATTGCGCATGTTGATATCGCGATGACGGTAAATTTGCGATACATTGTGCAGCCCTATTTGTGACCCGATCTGCCGTAATGAGTCGGAAGTCTGCGTTCTATTTATTTAGATACGGGCTGATTATGTTGAAAAACATTAAAAATGTCGATGTCGCACCCCCACAGCGACACCCCCCGCCCCCATTGAAGGTCAAGTTAATTTTATGAAATTTTGTTTTACATATAGCACCAGATCACAGAAGTCATGTACGTTCCTATAGAACGGGTCTATACCGTGTCCGTTTATTAAACAAACTAAAGAGCCTTATGTTATTCATCATATTTACACCCCGGCATGTCACTTCTGTCGCTACATGGTCACGCATTTATAATTCTCTGTATCGTGCGCGGCGGAGTTCCGCCCCGACACATGCACGCCCACGCAGCTGAGCACACTCCTACCAGCCGACAAAGAGCGCACGCTGGAAAAATACACGTCAACCATCCGAAAAGCAGACAAAAATATCTGGGTGGTGAAGATAATAAATAAATGACCTAATAATTGTTTAGTTGTTATATTGACACATGAGCACCATGATTCCTTTAAGTGTTCGTGTAGGTGTCCGTTTGGGTAAGGGTTATGTTCTTAAGCAAATTTCATTCGTTTTTGCATATGAATCTTTAATATAGTTTTCTTTTTTAATGCTTACATTTTTGATTACATTAATAATGTCGTAAAAATGAACATTTAAAGTAGGCATGCACCGATCCGATACGTGAGTCAGATATCGGCCCGATAATGACTCAAATAGCTGGATCGGGTATCGGTGGCATTGAGCCGATCTCTGGAGCCTATATGTAAATTATTGCAAGCCAATAAAACATACTGTTCTTATTATTTCTAGTAGTCATGTCTACAGCGCTTTTATACTACATAAAGCTTAAAAAAGAAGAAAATTCTGGTTTTTTTTCATCAGAAATGGACTAATTTCAAGATTGTGTCAGCACGTCAAACTATGACAAATCTCAGTAGTTCTGGACGTTCTGAACACAGCAACATAAAGCATGTATTTCTAACTTCTACACAAACACTATAATAAACAAATGTAAAGAAAATGGCCCACATTCGCTTAGGGCTGTAAAGGTTAAAAACTGAAATCGGATCGGTACTCAGGATCGGCCGATAGCCGGTATCGGTATCAGAACTGAAAAAGTTGGATCGGTGCAGCCCTAATTTAAAGCAGTCAGATATGTTTTAAAGTTTCTTAGATTTCTAGAAGCGAGAATCCACTGCTGAAGGGTGAGGTAAGTAAAAGCAGCTGAGGTTATCTCCTGAGTTATCACCTTCTTCTTATCGGGGAGGTTTCTAGTTCAGCATGTTACATACATGTACGCACATGTGCTCGTTCTCTACGCGGTCAGGTGCAGTTTTATGGTGAAGTGTGTGTGTGTGTGTGTGTAATTTTGTGTAGTTGGGTCATTATGAGGGCAGACGCAGCTGCTGTGTGGAGCGCTGTGGTTTGGGTCCAGACTGGCACAGATGTTTTCTGATTGTTTTGTCAAGTGAAGACCCTTTGTGACCCAATGCTGATGTCGTTTTTATGCACGGAATTGAAATACGAACAGCTGCAGAATTTCTTAATGTCCTTCTGGACCCAAATGAACAGCGTGATGTAGAGATGGGGAGCACTGAACTGTCTGAGTCTGTTTTATTGGGTTTGTGTTGGATCACTGGGGCCAAAAATCCACTTATTTAATGATTGTTAGTAGGAGGAGGGGAAAAGTGAGAATTGCGTCATTGTGGTATCCAAAATCAATTATAAAAACAATAGGCTGGTGTAAACAAGGCAGATCCATGAATTTATCTGAAAAACAGTAAAAACAGGTCAAAGCAGGAAAATCCACATCTGGGAAACAACTCAGGAGACTCAAAGCCTTCAACAACACTAGAGGTCGACCGATATCGGTTTTTCAGGGCCGATATAGATACAGATTATTGCTAGTTAATTGCTAGTTATAAGTTAACAGTAGAACAACTTGTAATTACTTAATATCGGTGATGGTCAAAATTAAACACCGATAAAGATGATACAGATAATCTACAAAATGTCCGGTAATCAGCCCGGACGATAATCGGTCAACCCTTTAACAACACCAACAAAAAACACAAAAAAAACACTGGCTCTTAAAGTTAAACTTAAGTTTTATCCATGTAGTGTAGTATTGTAGTAGTGTAGTATTTTTAGTTTAACTTGGTGTTATTTGTGTAGTGTCTTTAAGCACTTTGACTTGAGTGGAATTCTTTTCAAAAGATCCCAGTAAGAGCTCTAGTAACGTGGATGTCGATCACACAGTGTAATGTTTATCATTTTATCAACAGTACAGTCTGAGCTGATGGTGGACTGCGATGCTGAGACTCATGCTGGATGCAATTTGGTTGTTTTTTCTTTGAATCATTTAGTTTATCACAGCAAATGCGAAAGCTGTCTTCAATATTTATTACGTAAGGTTTCAGTCCAGATCGAGGAGAAATCGTACCTTCGTTTTGTTGATTATTAGATCGGATCATGAGTTTTCACTTGCCACACCCACAACTTTTTGTATTTAGAAGGTGTTCCATCAGTTTACTCCATGTCCTGAACTGCATACAGAGTCTTTGTGATATTATATATCTGATATAGTCAATTAATTGTGATATTGATTTGAGGTTGCAGTCGTGAGGCCCGCAGGCGACATCGACACCCTCATGCTTTGAGCTGCCAACCCGACGGGACAGCACACTGGGACGGGCGACTCAGAGTCCCTGAACTGAGTTTCACCCCTTATCGGATCATGGTCCGCTTCGTCAGTTAGGTCAGACTAGTTTACGTCATCAGCCTGAGGGAAGGAGTCACTCTGTTATCCTTTTTATGTTCTTTCACAGTCTAGCTGTCTGCTCTGCACATATTTATTGCATCCCTTTGTTTATTTCATAGCCTCTTGTTGGTGAGCATCAACTTCATTTTCCCGGCCAGCTTTCTTACCGACCGTCTCAACCAGACGTCTGTGTTCTCTTATCAAGCTGTTGCACGCCATGGTCTTACTCATCCCTGTGTACGTCGTTCCAGACATTCTTTGTCCAGTCAGTAGTATTTCATTACAGCATTTATCAGACATTCTTATCCATGGCAACTTTCCTAATGATGTGGAGCGCCTCCCTCGGGCAACTTGGAGTTAAGAGTCTTCCTGTGGAGCTGAAAGGTGGTTTACGTTCAAACCCCAGATCTAATCTTCACCAAGAACAGGGTTTAAGTCACTCAGACCACAACACCATCACCACCACCACTAAAATTGTACTATAATTTATTGCTGAAGTGCTAGTTTGCCCATATATTGTAATGTGCCTAAAAATGAACATTGTGGGTTACCATTAGCTGACAAATCAACTTGATAAAATCAACAAACGTATAAAAAATATGCGTTTATAAAAATATCTGCATATGTGTAAACAGGCCTTTAGTTTTTACAATACTCTGTTCCTACAATAGTCAGATTTTTCCACCTCAGAGGAGCCATTCCCGTGCCGATCTTGAGCACGTGTCAGGAATGGTGAAGCAAATTGCAGCCAAAAATACTACAGCGGCCAGTGAGATTCAACAGCTTCAACAAGGGCCACTTGGGCCAGGCTTTACAAGAAGTAAATGGCCGTAATTACCTGTATGCGAGGGAGGTCTACTATAGTGCATGTCTGTCATCGTCAAAACCGAATGTCATTGTGAGATTCGGCGCAGAGAGCTTTGTTTTCCCTCACATTTCTTTTATTATCCGTGTTGTGAACAGGCTCTGAAGAACGGAGAGCTCTCGAACAAACCCCACTCATGGCTTAGCCGGATCGCCCCTTTGTTTTCCCGCCGGGGTTTCGTCATTATCTCCTGTAATTACGTTCCGCAGCAGATCTTTGAGAGTGGGTTGGCAAGTCGAAATAACGTTCGGCATCGAGCGTTGGAGACGAAGGTGGACGTCCTGAGGTGTTTCTGAGCAAAGTTGCAGTTCTGGATGAAAATTCTCCAGAACGGAACTGGACGTTTTCCAATGGAAGTGACTCATGCTAGGTAAACAGTAAACAGCGTAACAGCCGCGAGCGTTCTGCTGTAATGACGTTAATTATGAGGAAACGCTGGTTGGCAAATTGAAATCGAAGCTCCTAAACGCTGCTAATACTACACAGTGTCCAGCCAAACGCAATGAATGTAAATGTCTGCTGCCAACTCCGGCCAATTTTCACAGCTTCATTAGGCAGGTTAGAGGTCAGCTTCTGGACTCCAACAGGAAAATAGCTTGTGTTAGAGGACCAATGCTTAGACTGAGGCAGGTCTGTGTGTCAAAAAATATTAATGATAAAATAGTTATTTTTATTATACATAATAAAATGTAGCCTAGAAGAGATCAGCCATGTGCTGCTGTATTTATATACAATATCTATGTAGAGTCCACTAAAGAAAATGCTTATATTATTTAATTGCAAATTATATCAGCATTTTAGAGAAACAATTTATCAATTTCATCAGCATTTTGAGAAAAAATGTTATGTGATTTTTAAAAAAATGTTACATCATCCTTTTGCTTTATCCACCTTATTACGCTCTGCCCGGTTTAACCATTTTTTATTAGTCTGACGAAATCATTTTTATTTGATTTGATTTGTTTTGTCTTCTTCAGTTTTGGCGAATCGTTTTTGAAAAGCCCAAATTGGCCTAAATGAAAAACGGTAGTCGTTTTTAGAAAAGCAGTTTATCCTCAAACTTGTTTATTTCCAGATTGTTAATGAACAATATTCACAAAAGATCACTGATCAGTCCAGCTGTTATGACCACAAGTGGAGCGCAGCCATCGCCCTGCGAGAGTGCCAACTAATGTCTTTTCAACGGCCACAATCACCTCTCGCTTGCGGGCGTCAACACTGTCGACGCTGTCGGCGCTGCCCTTTTCCAGGAGAGACTCTGTGAACCATTTGCCCTCTTCTGCTCCTCTAATTAAATCAAAAAGCCACTGCACCCACCGAGATGAGCTTGTTTTAGCCATCAACGATGCTGATTAAATTAAATGGGTGCTGTGTTAGCGGGGTGTATGGTGGCGAGGCTCTCTCTCTCTCTCTCGCTCTCTCTCCCTCTCTGTCTCCCTTCTGATGAGCAGATTAGACAAAATGGGCTCGGCAGTTTGTAGTGTTGCAAATAATGACAGAGAGAAGTCTACTGAAGATATAGAGTTGATGCAGTTTCCTTCAAAACGTGTGAATTTTCTTAAAATATCTACAGTATTAATTATGTTAACATTTTCGCCAGATATTACGTTGAAATTTATAACAACTAGAGATGGCATCGATCCAATACGTGAATCGGATATCGGTCCCATAATCACTTAAACAGCTGGATCGGGTATCGGTGGCATTGAGCCGATCTTTATTGTTCGTCATTCACGTTTATACCTATATATTGATATGACAATGAGTGAAACAAGCAACGCAACACACTACAACCCCAGAAGCAAATTACACCATTATACTGTTTAATTTCCTTAACAATACCAGCTCTCGCTCACAATCTCTGTGTTCCTGATGGTTTTAGTGTATTGTATCGGACATTAAAAAGTGGTATCGTGCCATGTGTAATTAAAACATTCATTTTATTTGAAGGATGAAATGAGGGTTTCATGAATATTGATTTAAAGTTTTTGCACAAAATAACGGCAGACATTTTACAACTGAAGGCCCAGGCCATATTAAATCCCACCCCGGACTTTGGACATGACTGGCAAAAGCACTACCTTTCCGACGTACAATAAATGTGTTATAAAATATGTGACCCTCCACGGCAAAACCAGTCGCTTGTCGCAAATTTTCAATTGAGTTATTATGTTTTCATGAAAGGGCATAAATCAAGCTTCAAAACGATACCTATATGGAATGAATGGGACGACATATGACTGAGATATCAACATTCAAAGGAGTCGGGTTTCTCCTGTCACGCCAAGTGAGAAACGGAGAAATCTGCCTTTGAAGTTGACTATCGCCGTAGCACTCACAGACGCTTGGTGCGGTCGCGGCTACGTTTGCATTTACGGTAGCCTACGCTGCATTCACAGCCACACGGATAGCCTACCTGCGTTAGGTTAACTGAACTCGGGAGATGAAGATGGATTCCGGAGAAATATCTTCACGCTAGTCAACCAGTGCATTTACCGTAAATGTTGAAGTAGAGCGGTCAAAACAGAAACTTTTAACATTCTGCTGGAATTGAATTCCTCACCTCAAGAAAGTCACGTTTTTGGGATGGAAAGGCTTTTTCAGCTTAATTTATTCACAACAGTACAGTATAGATCTTCCACTGTTTCAAAACACTAAAAACAAAAAATCCAAAATTTTACCCCACGCAACGTAAACGGTCATTTTTCTCGGAAACATCCGTTGCGACAAGCGACTGGTTTTGCCATGGAGGGTCACATATCGTCAAAAAGTATTGGGCAAAATCTAAGCATCGGTCCGACACAGATTCCTTAAAAAAATCAATTATCGACCGATTCTGTTATGATTCCGATATCATTGTGCATCCTTACATTACATCTAGTTGTGGTACTAGGTCCTAGATTCTTTGTATAACATCTTACAGTTTTGTGTTTGTGTATTTGTGTATGAAAGGACACAAGTCATTGGCTTGCGAACAGACGTTTACCTGTTCAGTCTGGGGTTAACGTTTGACCTGGTTCTCTGTACAGAGAGAAACTCTAGTTGGTTAATTATTGTATTTGACATGAGGCTGTGTTCCAAACATGCCTTTCATGCTGTGTGTGTTTGTGTTTGTAAAAAGTGAGTCACTCTTGAAATAACAGAATATTTTACCCTCACTTTCAAGTCTGGCCAACGGTAACTTGATATGAATTGATATAATCAGGCATATAATGTGTGTGTGTGTGTGTCATTAATCATTACACAACTCAACTAAATCATTCCAATACTCTTGATTCCATTCAGGCTCTGAGAGTGCGTTCTGTTTGCTGTAGGAATGCTCACACTAGAGCCGGGCGATTCATGACTCACCCGGGTGTATCACCCGGATCCATTAAATAACTCACGAGTCCTGTATCTGAGGTCGCCATTAACCCAAATCCATCGAGTCCAAACTACACCATGACTAAAATATAAACCCCATCACGTACGTAGCTCTTAGAATCATTTCAAACTCATTACTCATCACCTAAGAACTTCCTACAGAGTTGAATCCTCTAGAAACTAACATAGTGTACATTAGCAACTAACATAGTATACACTAGCAACTAACATAGTGTACATATTAGCAACTAACATAGTGTATATTAGCAAATTACCATAGTGTACACTAGCACCAACATAGTGTATATTAGTTAACTAACATAGTGTACACTAGCAATTCATATAGCGTACACTAGCAACTAACATAGTGTACGTTAGCAACTAACATAGCGTACACTAGCAACTAACATAGTGTACATTAGCAACTAACATAGTGTACACTAGCAACTAACATAGTGTACATTAGCAACTAACATAGTATACACTAGCAACTAACATAGTGTACATTAGCAACCAACATAGTGTACATTAGCAACTAACATAGCGTACACTAGCAACTAACATAGTGTACCTTAGCACTAACATAGTGTACATTAGCAACTAACATAGTATACACTAGCAACTAACATAGTGTATATTAGCAACTAACATAGTGTACATTAGCAACTAACATAGTGTACACTAGCAACTAACATAGTGTACACTAGCAACTAACATAGTGTACATTAGCAACTAACATAGTATACACTAGCAACTAACATAGTGTATACTAGCAACTAACATAGTGTACATTATAACTAACATATAGTGTACACTAGCAACCAACACATAGTGTACATTAGCAATCAACATAGTGTACACTAGCAACTAACATAGTGTACCTTAGCAACTAACAGTGTGTACACTAGCAACTAACATAGTGTACATTAGCAACTAACATAGTGTACATTAGTTAACCAACATAGTGCACACTCAGTTAACTAACATAGTGTACACTAGCAACCAACATAGTGTACATTAGCAACCAACATAGTGTACATTAGCAACTAACATAGTGTACACTCAGCAACCAACACATAGTGTACATTAGAACTCATAGTGTACACTAGCACCAACATACGCACACCAGCAACTAACATAGTGTACATTAGCAACTAACATAGTGTACATTAGCAACTAACATAGTGTATATTAGCAACCAACATAGTGTACCTTAGCAACTAACATAGTGTACATTAGCAACTCATAGTGTACACTAGCAACTAACATAGTGTACATTAGCAACTAACATAGTGTACCCAGTTAATTAACATAGCCATTACTAGCAACTAACATAGTGTACACTAGCAACTAACATAGTATACACTAGCAACTAACATAGTGTACACTAGCAACTAACATACTGTACACTAGCAACTAACATAGCGCACACTAAGAACTGAATATAGTGTACACACTAAGTAACCAACATAGTACACAGCAACCAACATACTGTACACTAGCATCTCAACATAGCTGCATAATTAGCAACTAAATATAGTGTACACTCAGCAACCAATATATAGTGTATATTAAAGCAACTAACATATAGTGTACACTAGCAACTAACAATATAGTGTACCCAGTAACTAAATATAGTGTACACTAGCCACTAACATAGTGTATTAGCAACCAACATAGTACACTAAAGAACTAACATACTGTACACTAAAGAATCAACATAGCGCATACTCAGCAACTAACATAGTATACACTAGCAACTAACATAGTGTACATTAGCAACTAACATACTGTACACTAGCAACTAACATAGTGTACACTAGCAACTAACATAGTGTATATTAGCAACTAACATAGTACACACTCAGCAACTAACACAGTGTACCTTAGCAACTAACATAGTGTACACTAGCAACTAACATAGTGTACATTAGCAACAACATAGTGTACACTAGCAACTAACATATAGTGTACCTTAGTTAAACTAACATAGTGTACCTGAAGAATTCAACATAGTGTGTACACTCAGCAACTAACATAGTGTGTACCTTAGCAACTAACACTATGTACCTTAGCAACTAACATAGTGTACATTAGCACCAACATAGTGTACCTTAGCAACAACATATAGTGTACCTTAGCAACTACAACATAGTGTACACTAGTTAACCAACATAGTGTACACCAGCAAATCAACATAGTGTATATAATAGCTTACCAACATAGTGTACACTAGCTAACCAACATAGTGTACACTAGCAACTAACATAGTGTATATTAAAGAATCAAATATAGTGTACACTAGCAAATTAACATAGTGTATAATAGCAACCAAATATAGTGTACCTTTTATAGCAACTAACATAGTGTACATTAGCAACTCATAGTGTACACTAGCAACTAACATAGTGTACATTAGCAACTCATAGTGTACACTAGCAACTAACATAGTGTACATTAGCAACCCATAGTGTACATTAGCAACTAACATAGCGTACGTTAGCAGTTAGTTAGCAACTATGCTTTTGGGAAACGCACCCCTGAATCACGCACACGAGTGGGTTAGCGCTCCCCAAACCACATACAGAGTGAATCCGCCTGTTAACTTCCTCTAGTGCCACTTGAAAGTAAATATTTGCCGCTCTGGTTGCCTTGTCTTGATACGCTGTCATTTATTCGGAAGTGCATTTATTCTCATCACAAGCCACGTACACTTTCTTCTGTGAAAAACAACCGATTCAGCTGGCGATTTGGTAATACTGACTCAAGTGACTCACACACCCGAATCAGTTTAGTGAAAGACTCAGAAGGAGCTGAATCCTAAAAAAGGAACCGAGTATTACAGCTCTAATCTGAAACAATTTAAGGCTTTGAGCATAAACCATAACGCGTGATTAAAGCCCCAGCGGTGTATAGTTCAGGCTGTAAGTCTTCATGCAGTGGTTGGTGTCGTCTACACGACCTGAAACCTGACTATCTGTCTGTCTTCTGTGAATAGGAATCTCTTCTCCCTGTAGGAAAACTCATGTTGGGCGAGTTGTTTTTTTCCATGAAGCAAGCGTTCTTACTTCATCAGATAAAGCTGAAGTTCTGTCCAACAAGGGCAAAGGTGACGAGCATGAGGTGGCCATTTGATCCTCCCTCCACACTTCCACACCCGTGCTTGAGAATTTGCTAGATAAGAGCTTTTCCACAAAGCAAGAAAAGTCAGCATTAAATTCTCTGGTCGTTGCAGAGGAGGGGTGCAGTTGAGTTCCACACATGTGGCATTCGAAGCGTGATTTCAATCTGACTCCACTAACGTCCAAGCTCTCTGAAGTTTTGTTGCCACGTTTACCGCAGGCGAGCCCTCAGCTCCCTCGTTCGGCTTCATTTGCGTCCACTTATAACAACTACATTTGCTTTTCGTTTTTGTCTTTAATCACGAAACCTGAGCACAGCACGTTGGCGGTCGCGACTTCCCTGCCCCGAGACTGGAACGGAATGGAATTTGAAACGTTTTAGCCAAAAATGTTTCCAAGGTAAAGGTGTTTTTTGCAGAAACGTTTCAGATTTCGTTCCGTTCTCCGACTTCAATGGGAAGCAGGAAACAGGGAAGCGACTTGGGGATCGAAATGCAGGTGAGTGACCGCTAGGACACGGGACAGCTGCACAACAAATTTTTCAGGTCTCATCTGGTACAGGTGCTACCTTGTGCGAATCTTACAAAAAGTGTTGACCTTATGAACACTGTCATTGTTGCCCAGACAGTTCAACCGAATACAAAAGCCACAACATGAATGCACAAACTACAGCGAAACTGCAAAATCCACAACACAAATGCAAAAGCCACAGTCAGACCCTCCTGGATTTCGTGATGTTGCAGTTGCAAATATTAACGCGACTACAGCCAGTCCCGGTATATTAATCGCGACCTTGCAAGTTTTGGCCAATCATTGTCCTTTCCTGCAAAACGTTGAGCCATACGTCAGCGAGCGAACTTCCTTGTTACGTTTGGAAGACGCAGGAAATGTGTGATGAAAACGCCTCGGATTTACCTTCAAAAATAACTTAATGGTTAAAGGTTAACACAAATAATAGTGGTTTAATCAGTGATGATCTGAACCGATTAATCCCTTTCAGGCTCGCGAGGACCGTAGCCTATCCCTAATTATTAATTGTAAAGGGAGTGAATCACAGTTTTTTTCCGCAACTTTGACTTGCTCCCGCAACTTTATTGCAACAAAAACACCTAAAAACACTGCAACTTTCAACACAGTTTTTTTGGAAAAGCTGCCACAAAATCATGCATTTTAATCCACAACAATCTCAAAAACAGGCCTGTGAAATCCTTTAGGGTCTGCACAGTCGTCCGTCTGTATAATGAGTCCAGGTTTCAGTCTTTTTAGCTAACATTTTAATGCATTTACATGTCTAGTGTTTTGTGTGTGTGCAGTGCGGGCGGTGTGGTGAGCCCAGGAGAAGGTCTCGTATGAGCTGACCCCCCCTCACCCCTCCCTCAGCCCCCCTCCCAGTACCAGCAGCCGCTGCACCACTAAAGAGGGATGTCACAGGTCTCCCTGCTTCTGACCATAATCACACTCTCCTCCTGCACCCAGGTCAGTCTCTACCTCTCTCTCTATCTCTCCCTTCTGACCAGAGGTGGAAAGAGTACTAAAAATTTGTACTCAAGTACAAGTACTGTTACACTGGTTAAAATGTACTCAATTACAAGTAAAAGTACTGGTGTTAAAAAATACTTGAGTAAAAGTACAAAGTAATCTTCTCAAAAACTACTCAGAGTACTAATTACTTTTTAACCGATGGATGTTTTATTGCGTCGTCAATAGCAGGCACTCGATTCAATTCACCAGTATAAAATATCTATGTTCAAAGCACATTTCTCAGATGAACAAGGTACAGAAAGGTAATTTGTTGTGTAAATAAATGTAGATGTAAAGCAGGAATTTTGTTTGTTAAAACAATGACAAAAATGTTTTTGAACATGCATAGAACAGTTTAAACCTTTCCCAATACACTGCGACCAACAGGCAGCGGGCACTCGTCCTCCGTCTTTTCTCCATCATTTTCACGATTGACAGTGTTGTCTTCTGTCTCCATTTTGACTTCTTTGTCTCCAAATCTTCAGTCTATAAATGAGTTTGTATTCCACTGTGTAGTACCTCCAGACACCTGTGCCTGCTGCTGCAGCGGAGTTTATTCTTTGCTTACGTCATAGATTAATTGGCGCGGTTGCGATTGCACAGCCTTATTGGCTGCAGAGATGCAGATGAAAGGTTTGAATATTAATTCAAATTGTGGGCGTACTCAGTAGCGACTTTTGATTTTATAAGTAGATTACATGGTGTAAATTGTACTCAAGTACGAGTAAAATTACACACTTGAAAAACTACTCATAAAAGTACAAGTACCCAAAAAAACCTACTTAATTACAGTAACGTGAGTATTTGTAATTCGTTACTTCCACCCCTGCTTCTGACCATAATCACACTCTCCTCCTGCACCCAGGTCAGTCTCTACCTCTCTCTCTTGCATTCCCTCTTCCACTTTGCCTTCTTTCTTTTCTTCTTCTGCCCACTTTTCATACTCTCTTTCTACACACAGTTGAACAAATTATTACATATTGCACATAATGAATACAGTTATAAATACTACAAGTAGTACAAATACAGTACAATGTACACTAAATTCTTCATGATCACATCATGATAAATAGTTCTCCAAAGAATCAATGGGTAGAAGGGTCTTTGTAGAAGCAACAAAGTTTCCGCTATGGCATCGCTGTGAGGAAACACTTTCGGTTCTGTTATTTTTAGGAGCGTATTGTGTAGTACTGCATAGAGAGTGCGAGGTGTGGTAGACGTGTTTAGAGAGTGTGAGGCGTGTTAGAGACGTGTTTAGAGAGTGCGAGGCTTGCTCTGCTCACTGAGGCCCCTGCAGACTGCAGTCTAATGCCAGTCTAAACAAGTGGGATTCTATACGCTTAGGAACCATGATGAAAAACCAACATGCAGTGGAGCGATGCACAGCTACAACAGTGCAAATCTCCTCTGCACTCCTTCACCAAATGTCAACAACCTGCTTTAGCAAAGTCGAGGTGATGTAACAGTTCACAACGCAGATGCAGGCGGGATGTCACAGAAATAGTTTCAGGTACAAACTCAAACAAACGGCGATCAGCTCAGTTTCTCACAGCACATATTTTTACCACCCAAAATGAACCACATGCTTAAGTGTTGTTGAAGGTACGGGGATTAAATGTGATGTAATAATGCTTTCTGCTAACCAACAGAAATACATCCACCTCATCACGAAATGAAGTTTGAGGTGACTTCATTCAGGTTATCAATAGCTGAGAAAATTAATTATTGATTTACAACAAACCAGTTCATGAATCATGTCAAAACATTAAATTATAAATAAAGAAAAGTTGTGGTGACATTCTGTAGAGTAAAGAAGATGTAAAATATTAACACTTGAGCAAAATTCTAGGCATATTTTACAATCTATTAAGGAATATTGAACAAGATTAGCCGGTAATCTGATAACTGAGAGTTAGTAGCCTTGTCTTAATAAAATTAGCCGTGTCTTAATACGCTTAAAGGTTAAAAGCTCCTAAAGGGTTCATGCAGCATTGTTCCCTTATAAACTGACTCATTCTCACTTTTTATCTTAACAGACGTCCTCTGCAATGTCTATGAAAAATTTGATGGTAAGATGGATGAAGTACAGAGATGAGTGTCTCCAGAATAACAGCAGAGAGCCGGCAGCCACTGGTGAGCCCTCACTGTCATTTTCATTAGACCTGCATGATTTCAGAAGATCCTAAACGGAGAACTTGACAAAGAGCATAAGTCAGTGTAGTTAGCACCTATTTTTGTCGTTTTTGTCTGAACAAACACTATCTTACACTGTTCTTTCTGAACTACCGTAGTTACATATGCACTGTGTTGTCTCGTAAGGGACCAGTTCACGGTGCACTGACATTTTGAGCATGCTAAGAGACTAAAAGCACGTTTAAAGCCTGCCCCGAGTGGTTAGCGTTATACAGTCGTCAAGGGGCAAACACTAGGAGGAGTGTAAGTCGGTGTAGGCAGCACCAGTGTTTGTCGTTTTTGTTGAAATTGACAAAAGTTCTCCTTAAATTAATTAAATTGGGGTAGATCAATTAAATCATTGTTGTACCGTTCTATGTATGGCAAGCCTATAATCTACAGTCATATCAATAAAGATGAATTAAACTGAAGAATTTGTGGAAATGTAATTTTTTCCTACATTATAGTGCTGCATTAAGCTCAAAAAATCACATAATCAAACAAACCAAAGAGCGAGGCATTAACCAAACCATAATTCAGAAACCAAGGTACCAAACTGAGCAGGGGATTTGGAGACCCCTTATAAACGTCACCTTCTGGCATGAAGAAAGAAACCCTCCACAGCTTTGCTCCGTGTGGTCGTAAGTGTGAAAGGCTAAATCACTGTCTTCTGAGAGGAGACTTCGTTCTCAGGTTGCGCTAGTTCAGTAGAAAGACGTTGAAGCAACTGTAGTGATGAAGAAATGATTTGATGTTGACTCTAATCTGTAAAATGCCTGTTTTCCAGGCCTTGTGTGTAACAGGACGTTTGATAAGTACGCCTGCTGGCCAGATGGGCTGCCCAACTCCACGGTCAGCGTGCCATGCCCCGGGTACCTGCCCTGGCACGGAACAGGTGACATGGATTGAATAAAGAGAATTTTTTAGAATCGCCTGCTGCTAAAAATCCTTGTTGAAATTGTGGGCTGTTTGGTTAAATGTTGTTTGTGTTCTAGTCCAACATGGCCTGGTGTATCTGGAGTGCGATGCCGAGGGTCAATGGGCCAAACAGAAGAACACGAGCGAGTGTGAGCCAAACGACCCGGCCCAGATGGACAGGGTATGTCTGAGACATATTTGATTGATTTACACCGGCAGTGTGGTACAGCAGATTGTGTGTGTGGGAAGGTGTTTCTGACCTAGACTGTTTTTGGAGCTAAAATTCAGACTCTACACCTGCAGATTTGGGACGAACTTACCTTTTGGAATAAAAAATGTTTTTTTGCTAAGCTATCTACTACATTAAAAATATTTAAGAAAATGTGTCCTTTACAAGGTGAAATAGGTGAGGTTAGGATTAAATGTAGGTTAATTATTAACAGTGTAACAATACATCATTCTACATCAATACATCGATTCAATGAACAACGTAATGTCTGTTTTTATTAAAACGTTGTGTAAGACCCTGTGTCCACCAAACACGTTTTTCCCCCTGGCAGCGCCTATTTTTAATAAAATCCCATGAGCTTCAGCATTCCCTGCGCTAAGCACCTTCAGCGGAAAAAGAACGCCGGGAGAGATGTTTTTACCTCTTCAAGTTGAAATCCGTTTAACTTTTAGAACAGCGCTGGACTCGTCAATGTCGCTTCTCTCTTGTTAGCCAATCAAAATCGAGGAAGAGGCAGGACATACTGTACGTAGTCAGGAACTCACTAACAACCATGACGGTGTTTCTGGAGCAGCTGGAATAAGGCAGTTTGAATAAGGCAGAAAACTACAATGATGTGATCAAACCCCCAGTACTGTGCGAATGTTTTAGGTAGGTGTGAAAAAATGCTGTAAACAAAGAATGCTTTCAGAAATATAAATAATGATTGTTTATTTTTATCAATTTACAAAATGCAAAGTGAGCGAACAAAAGAAAAATCTAAATCAAATCAATATTTGGTGTTACTACCTTTTGCCTTCAAACCAGCATCAGTTCTTCTAGGTACACTTGCACAAAGTCAGGGATTTTGTAGGATTATAGTCATTATATTATTTTGTAGGATTATAGGATTATAGATCTGTGGTTAGTTCTCCAAGATGTTTGGAACAACCTACCAGCCGAGTTCCTTCAAAAACTGTGTGCAAGTGTACCTAGAAGAATTGATGCTGTCTTGAAGGCGAAGGGTGGTCACACCAAATATTGATTTGATTTAGATTTCTCTTTTGTTCATTCACTGCATTTTGTTGATTGATGAAAATAAATGATTAACACTTCCATTTTTGAAAGCGTTCTTTGTTTACAGCATTTTTTCACACCTGCCTAAAACTTTTGCACAGTACTGCCTAATCGGTGCTACTCTCCCAGCTGTTTTCCTGCACGGCTCATCTCATGCCCCCAATCTCAACGTCTCGAAGACTTGTGGATCTAGTTCAAACGCTGCTGCTAATGCCAAGATGCGATCTCTCTTCATTGTAAAGATAATCGCTTATATGACGGCTAAACTTACTAGATTTATACTTCTAGTCGTTCTTGGGTTATGTTTTAAAATTTCTTGTGATGTAAAAGTAATAGTTCTTTGCTTCCCGTACAGTTATGAAATGCATATGTGTGTGTTTGTGTGTGTGTGTGTTTACAGCAGTACTATGGCAGGATCCTCAGTAAATTCCGGTCCATGTACACGGTGGGTTACTCGCTGTCCCTGGGGGCGCTGGTGCTGGCGCTGGGCATCCTCGTGGCCTTCAGGTAAACGTCCTTCACAAATTCATTTCTGTTAGCGGTGAATCCACAGGGAAAAACATAGAACCCTCCAATTACCTCCAACTAGCTCATGAATAAAAGATTTCAGCATGAGTCTGCTTTTAGTGTGCTTTTATTAAAATAAAATATATCTTAGAGGAAACATTTAACATCAGTGTCCTGGTTTCAGTTCCAACATTGATTTTCAAAGAGGCTTGTGAGAGAGCCTGCTCATTAGAGACTGGCATTTTATAAAGCCACTCCAGTAGGAGGACTAATCAAGACGCCCAGTCTTGCTCTGACAGGCTCATTTCCAGTTTGGAATAAATAAAAAATTATCGTTATATCTGGAAATATCTGATTTCAGAAAAGGGTTGCGATAATGAAACCGGCAGTACTTTCTAAGACTAAATGTTAAAAACTAGTTTTGACAGATTACAAAGATGCTTTTTACACCAATCGAGATTAAGATTCAAGATTCTTTAGTTGTTACATACATACAAAACACTTTTTAAATGTATTTTTTTAAATATACGATAACAATATTGTAAATTTGGATGTCTGCCGATACGATACAAACAGGATACAGTCTTTTCTTCTCGCTGTGAGGCAAAGTGCTAGGAAACAATATTTATTACTTTTATGTGATGTCCCATAGTCAATTCAAATTATATTTAAATATAATTTTTGTCAGTTATTTTTTTTGCCCAAATGTACAACCAAAAACTTCACAGTAAAAGGACAGATTGAACATTTTCATGTATTCCGTCCTCTCGAGTGGACTTCTATTAACATTCAAATCCTGTATCTTCTTTTTAAACCAGATCAGAAGCACGCATGAGAATAAATTGAATCAGTAATTCCAAATTCATGCACGAAAGTCATAAAATATGAGGAAATCAAAGTCCATTCTTCAAGTGAGTTTTTAAAAACAACTTCAAGAGGTAACCTTCAAATCCCCAACCTGTGCACAGCAGCCATTAAGGCATGATGGATTGATATACTGTGGAATGGAAAACATTTGCTTATTAGTTGACCTAAAACATCAAGGGGCAGTGCACGGCTGGAACAGTTCCGAGATGTACTCAGGAGACTTACCACATAAAGTCATAAAAAATTAATAAAGCTTTTAACTTTATTCTAAATTTATTAGGCAGTGAGTAATGGCACCAACACAGAGGACATATGGTCTTTTTATTTGTGCCTGTTCCAGTCCTGGCACTAACTATCATTTAGTCCAAGTTGCAGATGGTCTAAAGAAGCCTGCGTCAGCCCCAAGTGCCGAAACTTGTAGTAGTCTGTGCTCATCAGTGTTGCGGAGTTGCTAAGTTACGATGCTACTAACTTTATACTACATTTTTAAACTTTTTATTAAGTAGCTCATCCAATGCTGTAGTTTTGAACGTAATACTTTGTGGCGGTTTTATGCTACTATATTGTTACAGAAAGATGCCTACACACATGCTCAAAACACTCCGTACACGCTCATATGGAACGCCAAAGGTGCCACAATTCGCCTATATTTTTTCGCAACTGACAGTTTTTTACACAACACACGTTTTTTTTATGCCGTCTTATTTGTAAAATGCCATTTTTTTGTAAACTATAAAATGCAGGTGCTTTTTGCGTCGTTGAATATTTGAATATTTTATGGTGCTCTAGTAAGGTGCCTTTAAGGCGAATTGTGACACGTTTGGCTTTCCATATGAGCGCATGCGGAGTGTGCTTCTGAATGTTCCACTGTGATCTCAGAATTAAGGCACAAATGGAACGCTGTAGTATTTTAAACAGTGTATTTTGCGACACCATGAAATAAACGAAATATACTGTTTATCTTATACAAAGGTTGTCTTTACAAAGATGGGTATTGACTGGTGGTGAATTAGCAGAAGCGACAACTGATAGGCTAGGCTATGTTCACTCACGTTTGGCATCACAGTGCGCTCCAGGCAGCTGCGAGATGCAGTTAGACGATGCAAGAAAGAATATGTTGCTGTAAAATAGCTTGGACGTAGTTAGCAGCTTTTTCTCGTAGCTTGTAGTGTAGATAACTACTATATTAAAATAGTAGTTTAATTGTAGCTTATCTGCGTTTAATCATAAGTAGCTTTTAGCTTGAAACGCTGCCATTTTAAAGTAGCTTTGCTACAATTTTTGCTATAATTTGCTTTAATTAGCTTTTAAACATGTGTTAATTGAGCCGTATTGAATCTCTATTCCCAGGAAGCTGCACTGCATGAGGAATAACATTCACATGAACCTTTTTGCGTCCTTCATCCTGCGAGCCTCCTCCATCCTCATCAAAGACGCCTTGCTGGAGAGGCCGGGCCTCAACATCGACCCAGGAATCACCACCGACCTGGAGGTGGAGTGGCTTGTCAAGAACGAGGTCAGAATCTCAAACGCTACCACATTTCGCCGCGTTCCTCACACCATTGCTTATTACTGTCCTGCAGTGAAGCACGTTTCCAGTTCTGCGGAGAGCTGGCATCCAGCAGGTTTTCCATTTGTCCTGATTTCTGATAGATAATGACTCACTCGGTTTTTGAGTCTGGAATTGATTGCGAGTTTGTGCTACTATATGCCAGGGAATTTCCTAGCAATTTATTGGCACGTTCAATAAGATATTGCTGAGGCTTTTTATACGCCGACATGCTATATGTGACTCTGCACGGCAAAACCAGTCGCTTGTTGCAAATGTTCAAAATTGAGTTATTGTGTTTTCATGAAAGGGCATAAATCAAGCTTCAAAACGATCCCTATATGGAATGAATCGGATGACATATGACTGAGATATCAATATTCAAAGGAGTCTGGTTTCTCCTGTCACTCGGGAGACGAAGATGGATTCCGGAGAAATATCTTCACGCTAGTCAACCAGTGGATTTACCGTAAATATTGGAGTAGAGCGGTCAAAACAGAAACTTTTAACATTCTGCTGGAATTGAATTCCTCACCTCAAGAAAGTCACGTTTTTAGGATGGAAAGGGTAAGTTTTTCAGCCAAATTTATTCACAACAGCACAGTATAGACCTTCCACTGTTTCAAAACACTAAAAACAAAAAATCCAAAATTTTACCCCACGCAACATAAACGGTCATTTTTATCGGAAACCTCTGTTACGACAAGCGACTGATTTCGCCGTGCAGAGTCATATATCAGTACCACAGCATGATGTGCTGGTGGCGATCTCGGTCTCATCTCTGTCTCTCGGCCCTTCAGAGTCTTGTTCTTTTCTTGGTCTCGACACACTGTAGTCTCGGTCAGGACTTGGTCTCGGTTTAGGTGTTCTTGACTTAACTACAACTCTGTTTTTTAGCATGATCATCTGTATGAAGTCCTTTCAAATTTCCCTGCATTAAAATGTCCCACATGTGCTGGCAAAGTCAGAGATTTTTGATACTGGACCACATTCCTGCGTAAACACTTGGCGTTATTTAAACCGTTTTCACTTCTAGATTAAATGTTTTTTTATTGTGCTTTGATCGTCTTTAACATTGCATCAGGTTTTACAGACTGCCATCGGCTGCAGGATCGCCATGGTGATGATGCAGTACAGCATCATGGCTAACAGCTATTGGGTGCTGGTGGAAGGAATTTACCTGCACAACCTGCTGGTGGTGACGGTGCTGACCGAGGGAAACTACTTCAATGTCTACCTGTGCATAGGCTGGGGTAAGAACAACGCATGAAGCATCAGGCTTTTATTTCTTACACCACAAAACTGTCACAAAATGTCTTTACAAGTCCAAAAATCTTTGTGACTCCAAAAGGTATCTTTGACCATAACTAGCAAATGTTGATTTTCAAAACTCTTTCACTGTTGCATTTGGAATTACATTTACAACAGCGATTTTTATATTGCCCACCACACCTGAAACATATTTTGTGGGGGAAAAACTACTAATATTTTTGTAATAATGATACATTTTAAACGTTAACAATTTAACGACATTTAAATTGCGGTTGACAATATCCACATTTAGTCTCTGCTAATTAAATTCTCAATGCAACCATTTAAGAATTATATAAATCAGTCCACATTTGCTTAAGTTATGGGTATAGGTTCAGAACTCCCGTTCTGACTCACAGTGAAAATAACGTTTTCTCATGACTATTTGGTACATTTAGGGTCATTCATTAACTATTAATTATAATCTAATTATGGTGTGCATAACTATACGTTATGACATTATTATTATTATGTGTTTTGTTTTATTATTATTATTATTATTGTTATTCCACCGACTTTTTGGTACTACTACTTCTGGTATAGTTTTTGTTTATAGCTGTCATTCACATTGTCAGTACGTGTACTCGTTCACGAGTTCTGTCCATTTTTCCGCCTATAAAAATGTGTTCTTGCAAAAATGCCTCTAGTTTATACCATTATTCTTATTCATACATAATGTTAGATTGACATTTTCAGCAACACCACATATTTTTGAGATTAACTTTTGCATTAAGAGTGAAAAAAAAAAAAAAGCTAATGCATGTTATCTGTAGGGCTGCAATTAACAGTTATTTTGTTGATTGATTAATCAGCTGATTAATTTTTCAATTAATCGTTTAATAATCAGATAAAACGTTTTTTAAAAAACAGATTTCATTTCCAGCATTTTTTTTTTATAAACCAAAGTGTCATTTTTATCAAATGAAAAAAAAATTCTGATGAATTGAAAATGAAGAAACATTGAAGTTTTGCCCATTTTTATCCAGTTCGGGCTCATTTTGGTCTATAACTCATATTTGACTCATTTCTGGAAGAGAACATTTTGGTGCAAGATGGTGTTCCATATGAGAGTCGCGTCTCAGTAACGCGGTGGACACGCTTCGGGATAATCACTGAAAATATTAGGTAAATGTCTGTATTGTGAGTAGAACGCTGGTTGTTTTTGTTATTTATCAGGTAAAAATGAGTTTGTCTGTAATAAAGGCGAAGATTTGACTGAACATCGTGAAAAATGACGTGTTTCTACTCAATTACTTCAGTTTTTGCGGCGGCAAGACACGGCACTGGTTCTCATCTGCTTCTTAATCTTCTTCTATAGCGGTCGGCGTCCAGTTTAATGGTGCTTTACTGCCACTGCAGCTTTGTTTAGATTACTGACCCCACATTAGAGTGTAGCCACTGTACATATGTGTATAATAACGTAGACCCAACTAATCCATTATTAAATTAGTTGTCTTAATAATGGATTTTAATCAATTGAATCGATTAGTTATTGCAGCTGTAGTTATCTGCTCTCTGACAGTCCTTTTCTTTTCACAGGAGCTCCACTGATCTTTTTGCTGCCCTGGATCATCGTGAAATACCTTTACGAGAACGAGGAGTAAGTATAACTGCAAGCAGTGATTACGGGGGCCATGCAGTTTGCAGCTTTATCAGTTTTTGATAAATTGAAGCGGACAGACGTTGAAATATGACACGTTTCATCCTTTTACCTAGGGTGCTACGGTTCAAAACTTATTAGGCAAAACGCAAAATAGCTTATAGCGCCACCAACTGGCAGAGTGGGCCAATTTTTTCTTGCCTAAGTAGTGGGTGGGGTCCCGGACCTACCTGCCAAATTTCAAAGCTGTAGCCCACCCAGAGCCAGATTTCTATGACACTCGGTGTGTGGTGTTGAAGTCCTATGCCAAGCCGACCACATTTATTTGCATATTACAGAAAAATGAAGGCCTAAGTTAAAAATGTGCTCGATAATAATTAAAGAAGAGTGTCTTGGGATTCAAGTGATACCAGTTGCATGCAGATTGGACAAAAATCCAGGGACTAGTTCAAAAAAGTTGGGTTTTCATTTTATGCAAATTAGCGAAAAATCAAATATGGCAGAAATAGATGCAAGGATCTAAAAAATTGTCTTAAACCATGGAATAAGATGATATAAGACTTTTGAGAATTGTAAATGGGGTTCAAAAATTATTTGAAAAAATGCAATTGGGAAAATTTTGGGAAAATTGCAAAATAGCTTTTTTTGGTGCAATTTTTTGTGCCTGAGTAGTGGGTGGGGTACCGGACCGACCTGCCAAATTTCAAAGCTGTAGGTCTTACAGTTTTTTCTCCACAACGCGTTTTAGTGCAGGAAAAAAAAAAAAAATCAGCACGATTCCAATATGGTACCACGCCGTGTTCCACTGCATATCCCCCTAAAAAAGGATGTCCAGAATGAATTTCTAAGTACTGTAGTGTAACGGTCAGCAGAGCGGGTCAGGGAGAAGGCTACTTGCTTGAGAGGATTCTGCCGATCTTTGGGAAACTTTAATACTTTTCTTACCGATTCTGTTCCGAACAGCTACCGATGTCCTCGGTCAGGGCGTGAGAATCCAGATGTAAATATATCTGCGGTTTTTTGGGTGTCAGCTAAATGCAGAAGAGTTGATTGCTGCTCCTTGGGAGCGTCTGTTATATAACAAACACGGCCTGTAAGTAGGCGTGCGCGGGACAGGAACGCGTTCTGCTTTCTTCCAGCATCGCGGTCAAAGACAGTGACGCTTCGCAGGGCCGGCTGCGTTGCTTTGAAGCGCCCGCTGTAGCCGCTCAAGTGGTCCGCTTGTTTCTCTCTTTTTGTTATTTTTTTCAAGTGCCTGACCCTCGCGGATGCAGAGTTTCTTTGCGATGCAGAGATCAACGTCCCTTAGTGTTCCTTGGACGGCGTTCAAGACGTAAATTATACTTGATGACCGCTCTCGGTGCCTGCACTGTGGTGTGATAAACAAGGAGAGATTTAATGTATTTTATAATGTAATATGAGGTTGGGACACATCTGGGGCAGCGTGATCTGCTTGGATTATTTCTGTTTATTTCTGAGATACTATGTACGGAACTCCGAAATGCAGAATAATAAATGCTTTTAAAAGTTTTCTTGTTCACAAGAACTTTTCGTGGTAGCACTAGGGGTGGGAGTCGAAAACCCGTTCCGACTCTGAACCGGTTCCAATTGATCAATTCCATCGAAATTATACACCTTATCGATTCTTCTTAACGATTCTCTCATTTCCCAGCACCACGTTTTCCGGTTTTCCCTAAGTTTTGCGTCGTGGTACATTACGTCACACTCTCTGCGACTTGACCTTCAACCACGAGGAATCATGGCGCATAAATGATATTTTTTGCTATGCTGCTGTGTTTGTTAGCGCGCACGACTCTCGCAGGGAAGTCCAACATTCACTAAAACCTTCCAGTTCAATCTTTCCATTTGTTACTGACAAAAAATATATTTTAGCTGATAAATAACAACAACCAGCGTTCTACTCACACTACAGACATTTACCTGACATTTATTTATTCCTGACGCAGGTCCACAGCGTTATTGTGCCGCGGCTCTCATATGGAATGCCCTCAAGACAAAAACGTACTTCTCTCCCAGAAATGAGTCAAAAATAAGTTATAGAGCAAAATGAGTCCAAATGCTCAATTATTACCAAAACTGAAGTATTTCTTCATTGTCCATTAATCAGATTTTTTTCCAATCTATAATGTTAAAGAGTAAAAAATAAAGAAAGAAAAATGCATGATTTGTTATAATTTTATTCTATATCCAGATGGATTCCAAATGGATAAAGGAGTGTTTCCACCTGCACTAAGCTTATTGTTCTTCATAGCACTAAGACATAGAATGTCTCTGCAGAATAAAAACTCTGAATATGAATATGAATGTGTTGATGTTCACAGTCTTGTGCAGACATCATTTTGGGAAAAATCAAATGGTTACTTTTTGTGCAGAAGACTGTGTAGAACTACTTTTGTCAAACTCAAAAATCGATAAGAGAATTGATAAGGAATTGGACTGATAAGCAGAATCGACAGAGGCATTGATATTGATATTGATGGATACCCAGTGGGTAAAGAATTGTTTCCACTTGTCAGCATTTTGTCAGTGATCCGGATCGATATGAACAGAATAAACAGACGCTCACAAACTAAACAGTGATCTGATTAGGATATAAATAGTCTGCGAGACGATTCGGTCAGGGATCTGGTTATAAGCAGATATGAACCGGTCTGTTATGAACCGAATGCCAACTTTTCACAATCTGCCAGTGATCTGGTTAGGATGTAGCAGAATGCTACTTCGTTAGCCGTTAGCCCGTGTAGTGTGGTGGTTAACCCAAACGCGGCTGAGAGCGCAAGTAGGTAGGATTGCCACACGAATTGATCTAAGAACTCTCTTACGCGAAGAGTAAGGATTACCACAATAATCCGCATTCTAGCAACACACACTCGGTCAGACATGAACCAAATAACTGAGAGTACTCACAGTAGACGCCGACAGGGTCGGAAGGTGGGCTGGTGGACTCAATGACAGTGCGACGCGGAAATGACTCCTTTCATACTTCCTGAACCGCGACCGGCCAGTTCCGAATCCAACAGAGGTTTCCGAGAAAAACGAGCGTTTATGTTGCGTGGGGTAAAATTTTGGATTTTTTGTTTTTAGTGTTTTGAAACAGTGGAAGGTCTATACTGTACTGTTGTGAATAAATTTTGCTGAAAAACTTACCTCCATCCTAAAAACGTGACTTTCTTGAGGTGAGGAATTCAATTCCAGCAGAATGTTAAAAAGTTTCTGTTTTGACCATTTACTCCAATATTTACGTAAATCCACTGGTTGACTAGCGTGAAGATATTTCTCCGAATCCATCTGCCTCCCGAAGTTCAGTTAACCTAACGCAGGTAGGCTATCCGGTGGCTGTGAATGCAGCGAGGGCTACCGTGAATGCAAACGTAGCCGCCGAACAAGCACTAAGCGCCAGAGTGTTACGGCGAGAATAACTTCAAAGGCAGATTCGCTTTCACTTGGCGACAGGAGAAACCCGACTTTTGGAATGTTGATATCTCTAGTCATATGTCGTCCCATTCATTCCATATAGGCATCGTTTTGAAGCCTTGATTTATGCCCTTTCATGAAAACAGAAAACTAAATTTTGAAAATTTGCGACAAGCGACTGGTTTTGCCGCTCAGAGTCACATTTACACATCAAACTATCAAACTAAGCCTAAAGACAAAGGTATAGAAAAACGCCCCAAATTCTGTCAGGGCTGTAAGGATTCATTTAGATTTTTCTAGAAGGGAACATTCAGGATTAAAATCCAGTTGGTTATACATTTTTGCGTTGTATTGCTCCACCTCTAGTCTATAGATTGTTCTGTTTTAAAAAATCCTCAAAGAAGACATTAAACCGAGGCTCTTATTTCAGCCTGGCTAAATTTGCCAATATGGCCTTTTCAGTTCCGACCTTCTGTTCATCGTGTCTTCAGTATGACCTCTCAACTCTCCTTCTCCTAACCAATGTGCTGTGAAGTTTCTGACCCAAATTAACTTCTCCTGCGTTAGGTTCATTACATAGGCACTGGTGCGTATTGATGTGGTTCTCGCACTGCTTTGAGGTAAAAATGTGGGATAAAAATGTCATTTATTCTCACTGATGGGAGGGTTAAACATGATGTCCTTTTTTAGATCCATTAAGTATAGTGAGAAGATTCTGCTTTATGAGAATAAGGCCAAAAAAGTGGCCTCGGTACCTCTGTATGACTTGCAAATGTTGACAGATTTTCTAAATTCTTTCGCTGTTGCTTCAGAATTAAATCTGAATGATTATATTTTAAGTGAAAGTGAAATGTGGCAGCTGACACAGGCAATGCCCCAAGGATCGCCCTAATTGTTACGCTACCAACTGCCCCAAATGTTGGCGCTTTAAATGTGCAGCTACAACAAGAGAAGACAGAAATAAAACACAATAAAATGCATCCTTTTATGACCAAATTCAACAACAGTTATCTGTTCTTGCAATTATGCCTCCTCTTTTGCACGAGGGCAGTTGGTAGCATAACTTTTAGAGCGTTTGCTCTGTGCTCGGAAGGTCGTCGGTTCGAATACCAAACCGTTGAAAGTACCACTGAGATACTCATGAGCAAGGTACCGTCCCCAAGCTCCCCGTTTCAGCTGACCACTGCTAGTTCACAAATGTTTCATTGTGGTGCATTGTATGATGTGCCGTGCTATGTTCACAATGACAAATAATCACTCACTTTCACTTTGGATGAAGTTGTTGATTGCATGGAAGATTTATGGAAGTTCCAAATATTGTATCTACATCTACGAGGTCTCTTTTTAGATTTACAGTGTATTTCCCTCTTGCTTATTCCCATTTAGTCGTCATATTAATTAGTGGTAATGCAAATTTTCGCCAGCACGCCCATGGGATGTCATGTTAGTGCCAAGTTAGCAGCAATTAGTATATATTTTCCATCTTGAGATGAGAGTGCTTTCTGTGATGTAGGCTTGCGTTTGGATATTTAAAACGTGTAACAGATGTTCTTGTAGCGTGTTTATTCTGTATCCTTCTGTTTTTTGATGAATTATTCGGTAAATAAGCAATTTCAAACTGTGGAAGAAACTACAAAGCACAAAACTGGCACAAAATCGCCAGCATTGCTCAGAAAAATGCCTGATCCCCAGCGACCACACATTTATTGGTCAGTCATGGGTCAGCTCTGATGTGGCCACTGCCTTTATCTCGTGTCCGGTGCTGTTCATGTGGCCGAGAACAAGCTGCTATACTCCGCTGCTCCTAAACCACTCTCACTGACTGCTCTCAGAACTCGGCTCTGATAAAATGTCCATTTATCCCAGAGGATGGACCTGCTCTCAGGTCACTTCCTCCCTCGCCCGTCGGTTATAGACCATCTCTCTCCGGGCCAGATGTTATCGGATGAAGCCGAGCACTTTCCCTTTTCACAAAGAAGCCACTGATCTGTGTATTATATGAGGAATCTTTAAATGTGAAAGGCTACTGGGTTAGTGCCTTCTATCGTTATCTTTCCAGCATATACTTTAATGCGGTTCATGGTGGTCACTACGTAGTTATTGATCTTTTAATGCCGGTCAACATGGTCACGTCTCAGGAAATCCTGTTTTTCAAAAAATCTATTTAATGATGGAAAGAGTTTTGAAGAATCGTCCCTCTTAAATATGGAGCTACAATATCTTGTGAAAAGACATTTATCAAATCATATAAATTATACATAACATGCTAAGTCAACAATAAAATGTCAATTAATCCTGCCTCGCGTTTGACCACTAGAGGCCGACTTTTCTTGTGTTCCTGACCCTCGTTAATATCCTTTAGCTTCATGTACTTTGCCAAAGTTGAAGTGTATTTAAAGGAAGCTATATGTAAGAAATCATAAAATGAGGCTAATATGTCACCAGAGATTCATGTTAATTTGAAAAACTAAATTAGCGCTGCCAGAATATTCACATTTTAAAATTAAATTTACACCACGCATATCGTGTTTATGTTTTGGTTTTGGGTTTTGACCTGTAGCTCCACCCACCGCTATCACCCAGTCACAAAGTCAGTAGCATTTCTGCATCCAGGTTGCCAGTTACCACTGAGCTGCAGCTACAAACAAGCATTCTGGATTACAAACGTCTGACGTTACTAAAAAGAAAAGGCCTCGCTATGACTCTCAAAACACATCTTGACAAAAGCAGGGTCAGCATAGGAGATGCGTTTGAAAGATGGAGACGTCTGGGAGGAATTTGAAGACAGATGCTGGAAGTGGTTATTTTTCTCATTGTTAGCTCCTTGTAGATCGTTTTTTTTGCAGGATCCTCAAACGAACAGTATATGGCAACCTCGAGTCTGGAGCGGGGGACGGGGAAACAACGCGCTACAACATTTAGAATTTGACTGTAGCACCAGTTTTGGCCACAATCTTACATATAGCTCCTTTAAATAGTGATTATTAGAAGGTGGTCAAATCTCAGGAAATCCTATTTTTCAATGTTTTTATTCAATAATGTTGAGTTTTTAAGAATCTTCCCTCACAAATATGAGTACGATATCTTGTGAAAGGACAATTTTCAAATGACAATTTCCCCATAATCACAGCTCCCTCTTGACTCCAAAACTTACCAATGGTTTATATGCGACACTGCAAAAAATCAGTGTCAGAAAATAAGAAAAAGAAAAGAATAATAAGAAAAAAGATACCAGAATCAAACAAAATTATCTGCCAATATAGTAAGAACATTTATCTTGTTAAGGTCTCCTAAAACAACAAAAAAATATTTCCATTTTTCCGTGTTTTTAGCTTTAATATTCTTAAAATAAGCAAAGTTGTCATGAATTTCTTAACTCATAGTGGAGAGCATGAGAACCTTTCCTTTCTCTTAATTAAATTTCTTATTTCATTTTAAGAAGTTCTTATAATCAGTACATTTTTCTTAATAAGATAATTGTAGCCAAACGTTTCTTAAAATTAGATTATTTATCTTACACATACAAGTCTAGTCAAGTCAGTTATTCTTAAAATAAAAAAAACAAGATGTGTTTTGTCTTTTTAAGATTTTAGGCTTGTTAATATTTAATTTTTTGCAGTGTAGAGATGGAATTGTCCTTCCAATGACATCAGAAAATAAATTCCAGTCAGACTGATTTAATTAAAGGGGCTCTTTGGCCACTAATGTGCCTAACGATTAATTAAAGCAGACATGGTGAGTGTGGACCCTGTAATCTTGCTGTAATTGTTAGCCACACTAGCACCTCAAGCTGAAGTTTTGGACCTTTAATTTAGTGGGTCAGGAGGAAAACCTGTTGAAAAAAAAAAATCAGTTGAAAGCTAAAGCGGGGTTCCGGGTATTGCGTAGGCAGGTTACACTGCTCAGAGGAAAAAAACGTACCTTTAAAACTGGCATAATTTGATGTCCCGGAATGTCAACAACGTTTAGCTAACGTCTTTCTCACTGTAAAAGATGGATCAGTGCGGCTGCTTTCCGTAATAACGTGCAGTACTTTGTGTGTGTGTGTGTGTGTGGGGTTTAAGATGAGCTCT
This sequence comes from Distichodus sexfasciatus, assembly GCA_032718565.1. Taxonomy (NCBI): domain Eukaryota; kingdom Metazoa; phylum Chordata; class Actinopteri; order Characiformes; family Distichodontidae; genus Distichodus; species Distichodus sexfasciatus. Next base: position 548,957 of record JAVGVS010000143.1, read on the forward strand.
GATCTGATATTTTGTCTTTCTCCAGATGCTGGGAGCAGAACATGAACATGAAGTACTGGTGGATTATTCGTTCTCCCATACTGCTGCCAGTGCTGGTGAGAGTCTCTGCTCGCCACTCGACTTCTGTTTCAAAATCGTTCACTTCATACTTCACACGCGGTCACGTCTTTATATTTGTTCTTCCACGGATTTCCATAACGACTAGATGTAAATAATAATATAAAAATAATACACATCGCAGGGCACACACTCACATTCATACATTATGGGCAAATTTAGAGTAATCAATATTGTCATCTTTGCTATATACTGTACACAGAGACACAGAGAGACGAGACCACCTGGCTCCAGTTTTAACAGTGCACAGAGCAAAGAACAAGGAAGAATGACCAAATGAGGCACATAGCATAAAATATATAATTAGAATATAAAATATACACTTTTAAACTAGAAATATCATATAAATGTAAACTTCTAAACTTTAACGGCTTGAGGCTTGAAGGCTTTAAATAGTCGGTAAACGTAAACAAACACATGCATGCGGCACATCAACATCACCGATAGAATCTCGTCTAAAAATCTCAAACAAACTCCACCTAAACATAACACAATTCCAACGCCAAACACATCAATAAACAAAGAACAAAATCACTGCGTAGGTCCACGTGGAAGAAATACGGCGGTAGAATCTGTACTACTGCGGCTAACCACGCGCATACCGCATATCATATGAAAGCCCAGACTCCGCAGATTACGCAGATAATATGTTTTTTTGTTGAACATGGTTTTTTTCTTGTTCTGCTGTGCTGCATCTTCCTTTATTCTGATCCAGTAACATGTTTGCTGATTCCACAGTAATCTCACAAGTGTCACCTTTATAATGATACCAAAAGCATAAAAATAGACATTGTGGTTGCTGAGATACACATTTATATTTTTTACAGCGAAAATCTGTAAAACAGTCTCAGGGTTTAACAGGTTAACCACACAACAGGCGGCCAAAAGAGGAAATATGTGAGAGAGAAAATAATAATTAGTGTTACAGTTCGTTTCCTCTGTGTATGTGGTTAGGATTTAAGGTGGTTATGAGGATCTGAGAACCTAAAATGATTTGTGAAGACATGTTGCTGTACGATGACCGACGCTCCTCAGTAAGAAAATGATTTTTAGACGAGATTCTATCGGTGATGTTGATGTGCCGCATGCATGTGTTTGTTTACGTTTACCCCCCCCCCGGTGCCGGGGCGTTCGGGCTCAAAGAGTTAGGTGTTTATTTCCTTTTTTTAAACCACTTCCTTTAATGGCTTCACATCCAATTATGTGTCTTTTTGACCCTCGCTCTTCAGTCTAGATGTTCATTATTCAAATAAAAAAGACCAAGGAAATCCTATTTTCTTTTTGTATTCAGCAACGGAAATAGTGTTTTAAACGTTTTCCCCCTTAATCCCCACTCCCACTTGACACCAATACGTAGCGCGCCGCTATTACGGCTGTGCGTCTGAACGCTAATGACTACGAGGAACATCTGGCCGACGCGTCTGTGTTTCTTTCCCCCTGTTCTTTCGCCGCGTCGCTAATTGCTCGGCGTTTGACAGACACGGCCGTTTTGAGGGATCGTGTCATTAGAGATATTTCACTTTGGTGTTTTAGACATTATTAAATAAAACTTTCCCTTCTCACTTCAGCAGCTCTGCATCTGCTGCTCGCTTGATCCCAGACGATGCCAAACGGCAGCACGTTCTAGGAAGCGAGTGCTACACAACGACACGAATGTGGCAAATAATGATTGAAAGCTCACAGTATGGCAGTTAGCCTGTACGCTGTTCTGGGTAGCACTACGCTTTGCTTGGTGATTAGCCAGATAAGCTTATTTTTATGGTGAACGTGGTCATGCAGAGTAAGAGGAAACACGTTTTTTGATGCTTTAATGCGAATCCCATGAACCCCAGCTTTCAGAGCGCTAAGCACTTCAGCTGGGAAGAAAAAAAAACACGCCAGTGGAGATTTTTTGGCACAACACTCAGAGTGTTTCGAGCTTTTAGAACAGTGCTGCGCTTGTCAATGTCACTAGTCTCTTGCTAGCCAATAAAAATTTTTGAAAAAGGAATGAACACGGATGTGCCCGATGGAGCTTTTCGTGACTTAGTAACAACCAGCCCAGTCTGCGTGTGATGTGAAGTTACGTAGAAAAATTGATACTTTGTGGTGCATCAAGATGATCGTAGTTCAATCGAATCGCGAGACCAGTGAAGGTTCACACCTCTACAGTACACAAGTATGTAGAGAGACGAGACGACGCGGCTCCAGTTTCTACAGTAAAAAGAACAAATAAGGCAGAAGCAAAAAGCAGTGAGCAGTTGGGAGCGTAACGGTGAGCGAGTTCATCCCGTGATCAGTTCGAATCCTAGCACCGGTAAAGGTACCACTATGGTACTCATGAGTAAGGTACCGTCCCCAAACACTGCTCCCCGGGGCTGCCCATGTCAGTTGCTGGCGTAACGGTAGGGTGTTCGCCCCGTGATCAGAAGGTCGCAGGTTCGAATCCAGGGCCGGTAACGTTACCACTGCGGTACTCATGAGCAAAGGTACCGTCTCCAAGCACTGCTCCCTGGGCGCTTGTTAGCTGCCCACTGCTCCTTCACGGATGGGGCAAATGCAGAGGTCACTTTTGTTGTGGTGCACTGTGTGCTGTGCTGTGGTGCGTTCGCAATAATAAATAATCCCTCACGTCTTGTTGTTTTCTCCTTTTAGATCAACTTCTTCATCTTCATACACATCATTAAGATCCTTGTGTCTAAACTGAGAGCTCACCAAATGCGATACTCCGACTACAAGTTCCGGTCAGTGCTGTAATCTCCCCAAACCTTTGCCCTTCCCTTTCCACGTTTGGCTGAGAGTTGAACTAATTTGTCGTGATCGTGTCGTTCTAGACTGGCCAAGTCCACGCTAACCCTGATCCCCCTGCTTGGCATCCACTTGGTCCTCTTCTGTTTTGTCACGGACGAGTATACCTCAAATGGTGCCATCTCTCTGCGCCTCACCAAGCTCTTCATCGACCTCTTCTTCAACTCCTTCCAGGTCAGGAACGTCCTGAAGGTCTCCGATGAAATGCAAAATCAAATTTAGGAATTTAGATTTCGGTTTTGTTGGAAATGGTGTGAATGTCGATAGTCAATATTTTTCCAGTTCAGTTTAAACTATATTGACAGGAAAGGCGGCCGTTAAACAGTTCTTTCAGCGGCCGGGTTAGGCGGCCGTCGGACTGCGTCACGATTCGGACGGTGATCTGGTTAGGATTTGAACCGAATGCCTAAGTTTCACACTTCGCCAGTGATCTGGTTAGGATTTAGCAAACTGCTACTCGTTAGCCGTTAGCCCGTCTAGCGTGGTGGTTAACCCAAACGCGGCTGAGAATGCGAGTAGGTAGGATTGCCACACGAGTTGATTTAAGAACTCTCTTACACGAAGACCAAGGATTTCCACAATAAATCCGCCGGGTGACTCAAATGGCAGAGAGACGCGTCGCAAGAAAATGACTCCTTAAATACCCTTTGAACCGCGACTGGCCGCGTCCCAATCCAGCTACCGGCCACGGGAGTGAGTGCGAGTGACACGGGCATTAAAAAGTGGTATCGTGCCATGTGTACTGGCTACTTGGCTCACTGGCATCTGTTGGTGCTGTCTATGTGCACTGCAAAAAATCAGTGTCAGAAAATAAGAAAAAGAAAAAAAAAAAAAGAAAAAAGGTTCCAGAATCAAGCAAAATTATCTGCCAATACAGTGAGAAAAATTGTGTTAAGGTCTCCTAAAACAAGAAAAAAGATCTTTCCATTTTTCCATGTTTTTAGCTTTAATATTCTTAAAATAAGCATGTTGTCATGAATTTCTTAACTCATAGTGGAGCATGAGAACCTGTCCGTTCTCTTAATTAAATGTCTTATTTCATTTTAAGAAGTTCTTATAATCAGTACATTTTTCTTAATAAGATAATTGTAGCCAAACGTTTCTTAAAATTAGATTATTTATCTTAGACATACAAGTCTAATTACGTCAGTTATTCTTAAAATAAAAAAACAAGATCTATTTTTTCTTTTCAAGATTTTCTGGCTTGTTAAGATTTCATTTTTTGCGGTGTCGGATCTATTTAGAGTCTTGAGCCAACGACATCCTGAGAACACGGTTTCCTAAAAGTAGAGCAGTGCGTCATGTTACAGCCCAAATGAAGGCGTTTGAAGCTACTAACGTTTGCTTCATTAAGTGTTTCAAACAACTTCATTTCATTTATTTCCAGATTGTCTTTGATTCACGTTTTCGGCTCTTGCCTGCTGATTTAGATTGGATTCTTTGGACGATCATTTGGACCCTGATATTCAAACGTTTTGTTTTTTAAAGCATTGTTTTCTGTTTAAAAAAGACTCAGAGACTGTATCGGATTTGTATCGTATCAGCAGATTAACAAATTTACAATATCGGTATCGCATCGGACATTAAATAGTGGCATCGTGCCGCGCCTAGTTTTGTACACTACATTTAAAATGCAACTTAGTCGTTTTGAGTGCAGCTAAAAATAAAACGATTCGCTGTTTTATTTAGTCCGGAATTATTACGGCTGAGAGAAAAGGCGTTATAATCTAGCTGACTCACTCCATGACAGACGAGCGCTGACACTCAAATGAAGCACAGCTGCAGCGCGTCGCCTTCCCGTCATTCGGTTAGAAAAATCGCTCTGATGAAGCTCCTTACAAATCAGAGAGAGGGATAATGAGAAGAAAGTAGAGGCAAAAAACAGATCGAGGAGATCTCAAGCTTAATTTATTTGGACCGTTTGGGGTCCATCTGCACACTTCTTAAAATCTCCATGAGGATTTGATCCTTTCAAGTTACGCTAGTTGACACCGTTGGTCTGTTCAACAATCTGGTCTTCACGTTGTGCTGGTTTTGTTCTGATTCTTTCTGCGGAGAAGTAATATTTTCAATATTTTTTCTAGTGGTGGGAAACGAAAATCGGTTCCCAATTAATCAGTTGCAGAAAACAATAATAATCGCTTTGTGGCAACATTTTGTTCTTTCCGAATGCAACAGTGAAAGAATATTTACGTCGTTCTTATGAACGTCGCACTGGGAAGATGTAGATGTAAATGTAAACGTGACTAACGGGGCAGAGGTGGGGTTCGCATCCCCTGCCTCTTGTAGGATGTTCTGTCGAGACGGTTTGCAGTTTCATGGTGATGACTCTTACGATACTGCAAGTGCTGTGACGTTACGCTCCACTGATCTGCGTTCTGACCTGTTCACAGGGGCTGCTTGTGGCCATTTTGTACTGCTTCGTCAACAAAGAGGTGAGTCGGACTCTCGCTTTCACTTCACATCAGTGTCCATAAGCACGAGCTGAGGAAGATCTGGGGTCGTCTTCCCTGCTAAGTGCTGTTGTGTTCATGCCAAGAAATGTTTCAGCGTTTGCATTAAAGTTCTCCGTAGCTTCGGCTGATTTCCGTCCTTTTGGACTCCAGCTTTGATGGATTTCCGCCAGTCGAACTCAGGAGCTTGTTTAATTCTTATTAGAACCGATCAGCTGTCTGCTTATTGATGAGAGGGAAATGCGCTTCACTGATTACTACTACGCCAACACTCAGTCAAACGCAACAGTTCAGTCAAATCTGTAGCTGATAAAGAACGACAACTTCCAGCGTTCTACTCACAATACAGACATTCATTGATATTTTTAGCGTTCGTTCCGGACGCGTGTTCATCGCGTTATTGTGACGCAGCTCTGAGTTTCTTCATTTCAATTGATCAGATTTCGGTTATATAATGTTGGAGAGTGATCAAGAAGAAAAAAAATAGCTATAAAAAATGTATTTGTTAGTTTTTAAAAAACATATTCATGTGGAATTTTTAAAAATCGGATAAATTTTTTGGTTAGTTAAATAAATAATCAACCTTAGAAATAGAAAAGGCAAAGAACCTACTGGATGTCTGAGCTAAGATAACGTTAATGTACCCAAACCGTACCGTTACTGTGGTCCAGAAAGCGCGATACGTACCGAACCGTGGACTCACTGTACAGTATATATATGACTCTGCACGGCAAAACCAGTCGCTTGTCGCAACAGAGGTTTCTGAGAAAAACGAGCGTTTATGTTGCGTGGGGTAAAATTTTGGATTTGTTGTTTTTAGTGTTTTGAAACAGTGGAAGGTCTATACTGTACTGTTGTGAATAAATTTGGCTGAAAAACTTACCCTTTCCATCCTAAAAACGTGACTTTCTTGAGGTGAGTAATTAAAATTTTCAAAGTTATGATAATGGTATTGAGTTATTATGTTTTCGTGAAAGGGCATAAATCAAGCTTCAAAACGATGCCTATATGGAATGAATGGGACGACATATGACTGAGATATCAACATTCAAAGGAGTCGGGTTTCTCCTGTCACGCCAAGTGAGAAACGGAGAAATCTGCCTTTGAAGTTGACTATCGCCGTAGCACTCACAGACGCTTGGTGCGGTCACGGCTACGTTTGCATTTACGGTAGCCTATGCTGCATTCACAGCCACACGGATAGCCTACCTGCGTTAGGTTAACTGAACTCGGGAGACGAAGATGGATTCCGGAGAAATATCTTCACGCTAGTCAACCAGTGGATTTACCGTAAATATTGGAGTAGAGCGGTCAAAACAGAAACTTTTAACATTCTGCTGGAATTGAATTCCTCACCTCAAGAAAGTCACGTTTTTAGGATGGAAAGGGTAAGTTTTTCAGCCAAATTTATTCACAACAGTACAGTATAGACCTTCCACTGTTTCAAAACACTAAAAACAAAAAATCCTTAATTTTACCTCACGCAACATAAACGCTTGTTTTTCTCAGAAACCTCCTTTGCGACAAGCGACTGGTTTTACTGTGGAAGGTCACATATTTGAACATTTTTTAAAAATGTAATGCAATAGTTAGTTTCTCTGGTCACTAGTTACTTTTATAACTCAGTTACTAACTTTACAGTAACTAGTAACTGTAACTAATGACTTATTTTAAGTAACATGCCTCACGCCGCCGATGATGCATCAGTGCTACGTTGAAAGCGCTAAAACATCCAAACCCCAAAATATCCGTTCGTGATCGAAATCTAACCCTAGACGAAGGTCTAACACAGACTCCACACGACATCAGCTTCACTGAGGCTTCACGTCTGTTTGCCCGCCGCCGTGCTCAGGTGCAGTCCGAGATCCTGAAGCGCTGGAGACGCTGGAAGCTGGGCAAAGACATCGAGGAGGAGCACCGCCACACCTACAGCAACACGGCTCAGGTGTCCAACGCGCCGGTGGTGTGTCGGCTGCCCGACGTGGCCCGTGCCGCATCGCGCGCTGCCAGCCCCGAGGAGAAGCGCCTGCTGCCCGCCGCCTTCCACAACGGCACCGACTGCACAAGCCAGGGGGGCAAAACCTCGCCGAGGGGGGCCTCGGCTCATCCGGCGCAGTGCTACGACGCCCCCGGGGGCAGTGACGAGAGCAACGTGTGAGCGCCGGGAGATCGAGAGCGCGCATGTGTGTGTTTGTGAGACATATGATATGCCCTCACTTACTCATTAACTCACTGTTGGCCCTCGCTGGCCCTCAACGCCCTGTGACGAGTGTGTGTGTGTGTGTGTGTGTGTGGAGTGCACGAGTGCCTCTGACTTTTTCGGTGCTCTTGAAAAGAATGACGTTGAAGGAGGTCAGCTTTCCGTCTCGTGTCCAGAAGGGGTTCGGTCGTCATGTTAGTGTTCTGACTTGAACTAAAGCTTTTGTGCTGTCCTCAACAAGTCACAAAAATCTAAAATTCCAAACATCAAGCCACAAAAATCCTGGATTTTACGCCTGGTTTCATTAGAAGACTCTGATGTTTTAAACAAACCACACCACAACGGGATCAGGTCAATCCTTTTCCAACGTTGAGTTGGGGTCCGTCTCTCTCACCGCACCCTGCTATGGACCAGAAGACCAAAATTGGTGCAAAATTCCAAAATTATTCCTGCAAACATGACAAACGTTGGAGATCAGGAGCTCAAATCTTCAAGAAACTGATCGTTGAAACCGCTTTCTCGATGAGCGTTGTTGGCGTCGTCCTCTTTCGCCGCTGCTGTCTGAAGGATTTTAAGATTTAAGGATTTTTTATATATATATATATATATTTGTGGAAATGTGCTTTAATTCTTGTTGTTGTTTGTTTCTTGGTCTGTCCGTTTTGCAATGTGCTTGTGGATTTCGGATGACGTCGGAGATCAGGTACAGACGAGCCGTTTCCGAGGCGTGCCTTTGCATTCCAGAAGTATGAGGAAAAACGGCCTGCGACGATACTTATCCTGTGAGAGAGTTGATGTTGCTGTTCGCGCTTCTCGAGGAGAGAATTTCCATGATAAACTGATATAAAATGTTCTTTAAAAATGTTTGGTGTCGTAGGAAGAACTGACATCATTTTTTGAAAAATAAAGCACTGAAAATTCAGTGCTGAAGCCACAAGATTTTTCCGCATCTTTTAAGCCCTTTACTTCTAAATGTTAATATAGATATAAATGTAGATCATGAAACAGTTAGATTTCAGCATACGGTCCCATATCTTCAGCAAATTTTTACACATTTTCCGTCGCCACTTTCAGACTGAAACACGTACACACGTATCCGGGTATTTATAAAAATAGATAATTTTTTAATGCGGTTGTGGCTATCGTCCAAACGGAGGGTTCAGTCTCTGAAAGCGGCTATTTTTCTGACCTCGGGCCACAGTGGAGATTTCAGTGACTACGTGTGGACAAGGGAAACAGAGTTTTAGGTTCATAGCGTCATAAGCGTTTGAGAGGAAATGCGTTGACGCCGGGTGTGTGAGGTTTGTTTACGCTGAGGACTGAAGATGGATACCGTCAGAGCAGCGATTCTCGTCTCCCTTACTCAAGCTATTTGTGCTGGTTTGCACCTGCGTACGTTTAAAAGTAGCACCACTTCCCTATCTGTCCACATCAAGCATCCTCTATTCGCCTTCGTTCACGACGCAGCCACATGTAAAAGTCATTGTAACCGGATGTAAATTTCTTCTGTTTTTCCAGGATTCTGATTGGCTGACGTGGTTCTACGCAGCTCTCGATGGCGTATTTTTCCGGATTCGTGTGTACAGAGATATTTTTGAAAACGAGCTCGTGTGCACGAAGTTATTAAAACGGAGGAGAAAAAATATAATTTTTTATAAATACCCAGATACGTGGGTCCCAGGACCTAAATTACAAAAATAACTCAAAAGTTTGAAAAAAATCTAAAAATATCTAATCTAAAAATAAAAAAATGAAATAAAAAATCTAATCAAAAAAATCTAAATATATTTATCTTTCAACTTAAATGCTGCTAAATACAGAGTTCAGTTTTGACTCTGAGGATAAAATTGAAAGTGACTATTTAGCAATTATCCGGTCAGTTAATTATACCGTGAGTCAAAAAAGGGATCTCTGTCTATAAATGTTGACCACGTCTTGTGAAATGACAATTATTACAAACAACAATATTTTCATACGTGACGGCGGTGAACTATGTCGGTTTATGACCAAATTCAACAACTATTTTTGCATTTACAAGTTACCGAGGATGTTGGTGACACGATGTTGCCAACGGCACTCATTGATACCGTTGCCATAGTCGCTTTGCTCCAGGTGGTTAACATTTTGGGGGTTTTGCAAGAATTAACTGTATAGCTCGGAATGTAATGATACATTGGTGCACATTGATTCGGAGATCAGCGAGATCACAACAATGATGGAAAATGAAGACTGCACTAAAAGAGAAGACGGTTTTTCGTTTAAATGTCTGGTTGAGCTCAAGAATTAAAAAGTCACATGACAGTTTACTTGTTTTCTGTCGTCTCGTATCGACTGCTGGCTCCTGAATTCAAAAATTGGAAATCATATCATAGCAGACAACATAGCGTCGGCCGGGGAAATGAGATGAAATTGTATTTAATTGTGATGAAGTTTATTCCCTAATTGTTGCTGCACATCTAATGTGTGGTGGACAATATGTGACCCGATCTGCCGTAATGAGTCGGAAGTCGGCGTTCTGTTTATTTAGATACGGGCCGATTATGTTGAAAAACATCAAAAATATCAATTGTTCTTTTTTGGTCTTATATGAAAGAAAGGGTCTTCAAAATTAATCTGGTCTCCAAAAAAGAAAAATCGATATTTTTGATGTTTTTCAACATAATCGGCCCGTATCTAAATAAATAGAACGCCGACTTCCGACTCATTACGGCAGATCGGGTCACAAACAATAATCACTGATCCACAGAGAAATATTTTTGGTCAACAAAGGCACAGAGGCTCCCTTTTTTGACTCACAGTGTTCATAAACCAGACCCCCCAGGAATTCACGATGTTGCGATCCCAACTATTAACGCAAATTCAGCCAATCCCCGCAAATTCATTAGTACAGTGCAGTTTTGAGGATTTACCACAACTTTTCCACAATTTTTTTGACCAGTCATTGTCGTTTTCTGCAAAACGTTGAGCCATACGTCAGCGAACTCATTTCCTTGTTACGTTCAGAAGACGTGTGTGATAAACATTTACCTTCAAAAATAACTAAATGATTAATGGTTAATAAAAATGATAGTGGTTTTGTTCAGTTCATTTTAATTAATTGTTAAAGAATCATTTTAAAGGGAAACAAAATCGCTAATTTTTCAGCAACTTTGACTTTGTTGCAAAAAAACGAAACAAAAACAAGCCTGAACTTTCATCGCATTTTTTTTTTTTTAGAAAAGTTGCCGCAAAATCAGGCATTTTAGGCTTCACCAATCTCAAAAAACCCACAAAATCCTGCAGCGGCTGATAAACGTTCAACAAATGGTGTACGCAGAATTATATCTACCTCTTACTGCTTTTATAGACGAGATCAAATCATACAGCGTGTTATTAGACAAAAAAAATCCACACACAAGCAGAGCTGCTATTACCCAGAGTACACTTGGATCAATCCGACATGCACTTTTATTACACAGAACATAAACCCCAAGCACATGTTAACTTATAGCGTCGCCGTCCTGCTGGCACACGAGCAGAATCTCCCTCCACGGACACGCTCCCTCGCTCTGGCCCGGGTAAAAATAGAATAAACCGATACGTAAAGAGCGTCAAAGCCTCTGACTCAATGCCGTAATGGGGCATCAAGCCAGATCTGCAGCTCCCTCCAGATTTTAGAGGATTTTTATCTGTTGGTTTGTCAGTGAAATTTCTCCGTTTTTCACTTGCTTCCTTTCCTGAGTTACGAGGCTAATTAGTCGTCTAATTAAAATTCCTTTAGCAGTTTGACTTCAGCAAAAAGTTTACCATGTTTAAGGGAACAAATTAGGGCTGGGAAATTAATCATCGATAATAAAATAATCGTAATCAACATTTAGCACCTAATCGACATAATCTTGTCATCGACAGTTATTATTTTTGAAGAATTCGGTTCATACTTTCCCCAGTGTGGGTTCACGTACTGTCCTCTTAAAACCATTCTACTGTGTGTGTGTGTGTGTGTGTTGTCACATGCTCAATCCCAGTCTGCCACTTCATTGGCGTGTTTCTCTCCGTTATGTAAAATCACAAATATAATTATATCGTCGCTGTCGGGCTGCAACCTTTTATGTCCAAAATGGTTATTTTTCAGGAAATTGGAAAAAAAAAAAAGTATATTCTAAATATATGAATATTGTTTTAAAATATATAATCAAGCCGTTTTCAACACTTTTTATTGGTTAAATATTTCTAGAATGGTCATGAACAACATGAAGACTGACCTACAGAATTTGTTTTATGACAAAAAATAAAAAATGACCAAAAATGGACCGCCCGACAGCAGCGATATGCTCCTTTCATTAAAAAATATCCCAGCTTTAATAGTCGAGCATATTTACAGTATAAACCAACTCCAAAAATCAACCCCCCAGAGATTTTGCTCATTAATCGTAATCAAGGTAAAATGTTGACTTAATCGTGATGCTGATATGAGGTCATATCGTCCAGCCCTAAAGTCTAAAACCCCTCAAACAACCCTGAGTTGTCTTATTGATTTTATAACAGTTTTAATAATCACATCAGCAATTCTTCCAGCAGGAAATGTAGTTATTAACCATATCATTGGTTGCAACGTTCCCGTTCTTGGTGCGTTATTACAAGAAGGTTATCCACAAACAACGAGACTCACACGGTCAATCTTTTTCTTTTGCTCGACCCGAAGCAGTCCTGTGTTTCTGTCTGTTTGGCGCTCAATCTGGGTAGACCGGTGAACGTGGCAGGAGGAAAAATTCCGAACAAACCCTACAAAGTCAAAACTGCAGTTTTACCTGTTTGCTCTGAAAATAATATCCAAAGAAAACGGCGAATTAACGTAAAGTAGCCACTGCAGTGTTTATTGCGGCAGGTTACGCACTTCATCTCCCAGCTGAGGAGGCAGACCGTGACGAGGACGGACTGCAGATGTGGGTCTGTTTGCACAATGTTAAATTATAATTGTGACAAATGTAGATATCTGTACATCCTTTTGGAACGCTGTTTTATTTTTTTTTCCTGTGTATATTGTCCGTGTCTGTCTGTGCGCATAGAAAATATGGATTTTTGTGCTTCTGTTTGCCTCCAGGCTCAAACGAGAGGCCTAGTTTGCTGTGCTTTTAGGTGTGCTCAAAATAGCATCTTTGATGTGCGCTACAAGGAACTAGAAGGTCCACGTTTACCTTCGGAGCTAAGACATGATTCACCCCGTTTCTGCTCCAAGGGTGGTGGTGGTGTTGGGGGACGTCACCGTTATGTAATCCATGTAGGAGGGAAAAATATATATTTTTACAAAAATTCCGACACTCGCTTTCCCCGCCAAATAAGGGAAATTATGGTTTTCCGCAAGGGATCAAACTGCTGCATCTACGCTTGTATGTAGCATCGCAATTTCGGCCCCTGCTCTATAGTGGTGACTAATTTTAGTCTGCCGTCATGAGGCGGAGCGCGAGGGGGAATAAATCATGTCTGTCGCTGTCCATCCAACCTTATGGGACTCGTGTCGTTGTGTCCCATGACCCATGAACTGACCGGCTGCCGGACTCAAGAGAAGCAGAGGTCGAGTGGGTTTACTGTGTGTGAGTTTCGAGAAGTTGTTGTAGTTTCCAAACCTGGTTTACCAAATTTAAAAAAAGGGATGGACATATGAAGGTGCAGATTGTCACAAAGCTGTATGTTGATAAATGAAGTGTTTGGGTTGTGATGTAAAGGACGTTTGCAGTAGACAGATCACATTCACTCTTCTTGCCTCTCATCAACGCTAGGGCTGTAAATCTCACGATACCATGTTATATTGATTAAACGTGACCCGATCTGCCGCAATGAGTCGGAAGTCGGCGTTCTATTTATTTAGATACGGGCCGATTATGTTGACAAACATCAAAAATATCGATTTTTCTTTTTTGGTCTTATATGAAAGAAAAGGTCTTCAAAATTAATCTGGTCTCCAAAAAAGAAAAATCGCTATTTTTGTGATGTTTTTCAACATAATCGGCCTGTATCTAAATAAATAGAACGCCGACTTCCGACTCATTACGGCAGATCAGGTCACAAATGGACAGCGATTTGGCGTCTGCTACGATTCATTTCAGGAGCCAGTGATCAATACGAGGCAAAGTCACTTCCATTCATATCAAATCACCAAAAGCAACTAATTTGACATTTTTATTTTTGAGCTCAACCTGACCTTTAAATTAAAATCTTTAAATCTTTTCTTTTAATAAAAACAATATTACCCTAGCATTACAATATCAGACTCTCCAGGATTTCGCAATGTTGCGATCGAACTATTAACATTCGCATTCAGCCAATCGCCGCAAACCGTGCAGTTTTGACCAATTAACGCAACTTTTCCGCATTTTTGGACCAATCATTGTGGTTTCCCGCAAAACGTTGAGTCATACGTCAGCGAATTCACTTCCTTGTTATGTTTAGAAGACGTGTGTGATACAAACGCCTCATATTTACGTTCAAAAATAACAGGCATTAATGGTTAATAAAAACAATAGCGGTTTTGTTCCCTTCGTTTTAATTCATTGTTAAAGAATCACTATTAAAGGGTCAAAATTGCACAACTTTGACTTGCTCCTGCAACTTTATTTCACCAAACCGCCTTAAAACACCACAACTTTCATCTGCATTTTTTTTTTTTAGAAAGGCTGTCGCAAAATCAGCCATTTTAGCCTCAACAATCTCAAAAAAGGCACGCAAAATCCTGGAGGAACCTCGATATGTTTTCATCTTTGATCATTGGATGGATATATTGATATAGATGTATTTATAGATTCCTAATAGTTTCCTAACGAAATGTGCGATGGTGGTAGAGTGAGGGTTCAAATCCAGCTCTGTAATATCGGCAAAACTCCATCATTAAGCTGCTAACGCTAAAGAGACTGTCCCTTTATTTAGCAAACGGGAGTCGTTTGGGGTAAAAACATCTAAATGCCATAAACGTTAGTAAGATGATTTAACTTACGATACCACACTGGTGGTGTGACACTAGCGGTTCACGCTAATGGTACTTCGAGGGTAACAGAACTGCTTCTATGATCAATACAAACCAAAAATGTACCAGTTATGGGAGCTCTAACGCCAGTTAAGAACCAAATCACAAAGGTACCAGAACTTTAGTAATGTGTTAATGAAAGACAAAACGCCAGTGAAGACAAATTCTCAAAAATGTGCAGTTTATTTGTAATAAAATCCATTTAAATGCAGCCAAAGTAACAAATGTCCATCTTTCCAGTTTTCTCTTTCTCAGACAGCAGTGGTTTCTGAATGTTATAACGCGTTTCCTGATAACACTCATATTTCAATCTGATCTGCAGCTCAGTGGATAAGGGGAGAGAGAGAGTGATTCTCTTGCTGTCCATAACAATGCCTCTGTGTTTGTGTCCTGATGTTACATAGGATATTGTGTCATAATGGTGAAAAAGATAAATAAATCAATGTATAAAATATATTTGTGTTGTCTGGTGAATACTACACCTGCAAAAATTGTGTGCTCGCGGTGCCTGTTTGTGCTCGCTTGTGTTACAGCGTTTATTAGCACTTATTTGTAATAACGCTGTACTAGCTGCTGTGTTTGAGACGTTATAACATTGTAGTAATTGTTCCATACACATCATAACTTCAGCGGTCCCAATAGGGCTGGGCGATATGGCATAAAAATAATATCGCGATATTTTTAAGCTATATCACGATACACGATATATATTTCAATACCTTGAAATGTCCTCTGAATCACTGTATAAATGATAAATTCGGCCCAATGTTGCATAAAATGACACCAATATAATGAATTTAGCCAAAGTTTAACATAGTAAATGCTTTTATTTTAAAGCAAAATATAATATAGCAAACTTTCTACTTTATATTGGGGACAGACAAGTGGGCAAGGGGAGCCGTTGATTGCGTGCTTATTAAACGTGTAAGACCTATCTATTAAATTATAATTATAAGGTCGATAAACTATAACTTGCGTTTAACCGACCTGCCGCTGTTCCTCTTCCTCCGTCATCTTTGGCTTTTCTGTAGAAACTTTCTGTAGCGTGCAGTCAATCACAAAACCAGGAGCCATCGGCCAATACGATTCGCAGACAGAAACAGCCGAAACCCCGCCCCCAAACTGCCAAACCCCGCCCCTTTCAAACCGCGCGCGTAGAAATCTCCCTCGAGCAAAACAGCCGCTCGTCGGTTATCTACTTTGCGCGCGAGAACATTTAACACGTTGAGAGGAAAAAAGACATTTGAGAGAGGAAAAATACAGTTTGTGCGCAATATTATCACAACCGCGCACTCGATTCTTCATTTTGTGCTCTCGAGTTTCACATATGCGCTCGCGACTTTGAAATTTACGCCCGCGGAATTTTTGCGGCAAGCCATTTTGCGCGCTCTAGTTTTGGCGTTGATGTGACACCATAGAGGGGGGAGCGAGCAGAGAAGCGAAACACGAAAGCGGCACAGAACGCGCGTGCGCTAGGGGAGTTTTCAGAATGGGCGAGGGAGCGAGCTGTCTGCTGTGACGCGGCAGAAAAGCAAAACTGGAAAGCGAAGTACATGCTGTCTGTTGAACAATAACGTTAGGATTTATACTCGATGGCCACGATATAGTCATTTACTACATTGCACGTGGAACAAGCCGAGATAAATCGAGTAGATTTGATATAACGCCCACCCCTAGGTCCCAAATTAGACATTTTTCCAACAGTCTTTGAGCTCTACTAAACATGTTTCTGAAGCAGTTTGTAAAAATACCTCTCAGATTAGACATTTTCACCTGCTTTTTACCTCTATTTCAGTCTCTTTCAGAACAGGCTGTTTTTTATGAGTTTTCCTAAATGCGAATGAGCCGCTGCTGCCCACACACGCCCCGCTCCGGAACCGGAGGCAAGAGTTTACCTCACGTGAAAATAATCGACATGGCTGCTGCGAAAAGAACCATCCATACAGCCATATTTCAGTCAAAAAGTCAAGTCAAAGTCAACTTTATTACCCTCTCTGCTCTATACTGTACAAGTACACAGAGAGACGAGACGACGTGGCTCGTGCTAACTGGCTACAGCGCCACAGGATGACTTAAAAGAAACACGTAGATCATTATGTACACTACCAGTCAAACGTTTGGACACACCTTCCCATTCAATGTTTTATTCTTTATCATCATGACTTTTTACGTTGTAGATTCTCACTGAAGGCACTATGAATGAACACATATGGAATTATGTAGTAAACAAAAAGTGTGAAATAACCCAGAACACGTTTTATATCTTAGATTCTTGAAAATAACCACCCTTTGCTTTGATCACTGCTTTGCACACTCTTGACATTCTCTCGATGAGCTTCATAAGGTAGTCACCTGAAATGGTTTTCCAACAGGTCTTGAAGGAGTTCCCACAGATGCTGACCACTTGTTGGCCCTTTTGCCTTCACTCTGCGGTCCATCTCATCCCAAACCGTCTCGATTGGGTTTGGTCAGGTGACCGTGCAGGTCAGGCCATGTGGCGCAGCACTCCATCACTCTCCTTCTGGGTCAAATAGCCTTTACACAGTTCATTCATAGTTTTGATGCCTTTAGTGAGAATCTACAATGTAAATAGTAATGAAAATAAAGAAGAAACGTTGAATGGGAAGGTGTGTCCAAACTTTTGACTGGTAGTGTATAAGTACTTACATCTCTGCACGTCTGCAGGTTTGCCACGGACAGTTGGAAGTGCCTCCTCGTTGAGACAACGTTTGGTGGCTAAGGCTAGTTTGTACTGGCCGAAGTTGACGAAGCAGTCATCCTTGAAATGGTTAGCACACACACCATCAGGTTTCTGCCAACTAAGGATCTGCGTCCGCCAAAGCAGTTTTTTGTGCTGAGAGCGGTTAGAACCTCACTCCCTGAGCGTGTTCTTGGCGTGTTCCTCAGCGCTTTTTGTTGCTAAGTTACGGAAAGTGTTATCGGGCACAGCCGCGTTCGTTCCTGTTTCATGTAAATATTGACGTGTTCCTTTGAGATCGGTCGTTTAGCTGACAAGATTATCTTTACGTAAAGATTCTTTGCAAATCAAATCAAAAAGTCTGCAGCCAACCACACAACACTTTGAGTGTCCGTCGGGAGACTTCTTCAATGCGGTTCCTACGCTAGCGGATCAGGAAGCGCTAGCTGTTCTACCTAGTGGGCGGAGCTTCTCAGATAGGAGAAGTAGGGGAGAAATCTAAACGGCTCGTTTAGCACACGATTTCTGACACTTGAACACTGAAAACTAACACAATTCACCATTTTTATCAAACGTACTGTGTGTGTAGAGGCAGTACAGACTAGAGGTCGACCGATATGGGTTTTTCTAAAGCCGATGCCGATATTTAGAAGTCAGGGTCAGCCGATGGCCGATATATGCTGCCGATATTTTTTTGGCCAATAATTAGACATTTTCCCTCTGTTTGTGTAGTAAAATATCACACTAATAATAACAAAAGATTCATGAAATTTCTCAACTTAACATTTATTTAACACTGACTAAACATAAATATAAACATAAATAACAAAAATAAAACTATAAATGTCTAAACAATAAATAAATATATAACATTTGAACTTGACTAATAATTTGTAAACAAAACAAAGTTTTCAAGTTACAAGCAGCATGGATCACGTGTACTGCAGCAAAACTGGGCTCTCCGCGGAGATGCCTGAATATCGGCGTACTAAACTCGGATATCGGCCGATGCCGATATCGTAAAAATGCAAAATCTCGGCCTGATATATTGGCTGACCGATATATCGGTCGACCTCTAGTACAGACCCATATGGATGTCCAAATAACAGAAAAAGAGAATTTTTCATAATATGGGACCTTTAAAAAGCTGCTCCGTACACCGATTGTCCAGTTCTTATCTACTTGTTTGTAAAGTCTGTATAGTTGAACAGTTTCGTACATTCGGGTTTGGGGTAAAACTCTTTCAACCATGAAACGCGTTGTCATCTTGGAAGTCAACTGATTTTTGTTCCACATCCTGCACTGAACACCAAATTGCTCTTGGCAGAACATCCATGTAATCTGGCTGGGGATAAGAGCGTCTGCTAATTGCCATACATGTAAATGCATCATTTTATTTTCACACCATAATACTTTGCTCTTGTTCCCCTGAGAAGACAGAAAAGTGAGGATTCGCAAAAATCCAAAGACATCTTCTGGCATCTGATATGCGTTTGATATTTTTAGTTTAAAAAATGTTACAAAACATGCATTTCAGAACAAATCTCTTTAACACGTTTCAGGCTGAGAAAAGACGGGGAGGCAGCCAAGTTGACGGGGCACGCATATTTCAGAGCCCAATGCATTTTAGAGGTGGACGCTAATCCCGCTGTTTATCTCTGGTTCCTATAAGGCGGGAGGCCAAGCTTCTGTCCTGCTCTGGCTAAAGATGATTCTGTCGGTTTCAGCGTAAACACTTTGAGTTATTCAGATTTTCCCTGCCTTGCTCCAGAGTGTTTGTTCCTGCTGGCCACCGAGGGTCCAGATGGAGCGGTAGAGTAAAGGTCAAAACATAGATGTGCACCTACTGGACCTGTTGTGTGCCACAGTAAATCTTACAATCTGGTACCTTATTATTAATCTGTGCTTGGTGTCTACAGACCCTCAATTATTTTGATTAATTGATAACCTTAACCCTAGTGTTGTAGTTTTGGAGATGGGTCTTGTCTCAAAACCAGTTTTTGAAAGTCTTGGTCATGTCTCGGATCGGTCATATTTGTACTCGGTCTTGTCATAGGCTCGGACAATGAGGACTCTGGATTTTATTTCGACACCAGTCGAGACCACAACTCTGAAAATATTACTATTTGAACTCTTTGAAACCGACGTAGGCATTTTGCGTTGTTTATTAATTATTGTTCTAATAGCTGAGAATTCCTTTAACTTACAGAAACACATTATATATAGGAGCAAAATTATTACATTCATTGCATCACAGCATGCTCATAACAGCTGTAAGATGGAGTTGGACATGGAGTCCACTTTGGCAAAGATGGAAGCAAGAATCTATGGCCATGAAATGACTTTAATGTAGTAGCCATTATATTAATATGTGACTCTACACGGCAAAACCAGTCGCTTGTCGCAACAGAGGTTTCCGAGAAAAACGAGCGTTTATGTTGCAGGGGACAAAATTTTAGATTTTTTGTTTTTAGTGTTTTGAAACAGTGGAAGGTCTATACTGTACTGTTGTGAATAAATTTGGCTGAAAAACTTACCCTTTCCATCCTAAAAACGTGACTTTCTTGAGGTGAGGAATTCAATTCCAGCAGAATGTTAAAAGTTTCCGGCCTACCCAATATTTAATGTAACCAATTTGCTGGATTCATGGAAGATATTTCTCCCATCCATCTCCGCCTCCCCGAAAGTTCAGTTAACCTAACGAGAGGTAGTCATCCGGTGGCTGTGAATGCATGAGCTAACAGAATACAAACGAGCTTAATCACACTAAGCCAGCTCAGAGTGTTACTTTCTATGATAATAACTTCAAAGGCAGATTTTCCTGCTTCTTCTGGCGTGATACAGGATAAAAACCCATCTTTGAATGTTGATATCTCAGTCATGTGTCGCCCTATTCCATTCCATATAGGTATCTGCCAGAAGCTTGATTTATGCCCTTTCATGGAAACATAATAACTCAATTGAAAATTCTATGTATGTTTAATTGGTTTTGTCAGTGAGGAGTCATAGTAGCTTAGCTGTAGTAGCTACTTTTTAATCATAATTAGCTTGTAGCTTGAAAAGCTAACTTTTAAACATTCCTCCCAGGTTATGTTTCCAGCAACATATTCAAGCTTGCCCCCAAATTCTTGCCCTTCCTGGACTTGTTTTTATATTTTAACGGTTTTATTGTGACCTTTTTCCATCATCATCACTACCATAAGACCACATTGTTTCTTTAGCTGGCTGTGACACCACTGAACCTGAGAGTGATCCATTACCGCCCTGCTAAAGTCCAAAGGGTGCACCTCACACCATCCATCATGCAGTGTGTCCCCAATGCGCTGTCAGCCTGCCATAAATTCTAGCATAGCTTAGAAGTTGTCATTTTATCAGCTTTAACTTCAAACCTCTTTCATTAAGAGACATGATGAACGCAATTCCACTTTCTACTTTTTATTAGACTGGAGCTTCTTCTGACGCTATTGAGAATTTAAAACATAACACCCCTTAAAAATGTTCTTCATGGAGGTACCATTTATTTAGACACAACTTAAGCTTGTGATTTAATAATGTCACTAACATACAACACTAGTGCTGTTGTATTGCAAAGAACTAAAACAACATTTTTAAAATGGCCAGAATGACTGAAAATTATCAAAATATCAGCAGAAGAAATGAGGAAATCAGGAAGGTTCCATTTGTCGGGTTGGTGCTCGGAGCCCAGAGCAGAAACCATCAGAGCACAGAGATTGTGAGCGAGAGCTGGTGTTATATGGAGAAATAAACCTGCATAATGGTGATTAAGTGTGTGGGTCCCAACGCCACCGAGCACGCTGCCCATTATTTGAGCCGCATTCCGATCCACATATTAGATCGGTGCCATCTTTAGTTGCCAGTAGCACCAATGGTGATGTACAATATCAGACGGGCTGGTGCGGCGTTTTAGGGCAGACATTTTAAAATATCGCGGCGGCGGGTCGTTAAACGCGACGCATTATCATCAAATGCAGCAAACGGGTTCAATCACCTTCGATAAGCAGTAAGAGGGTAAGCTTGGTGCTTGCAGCGACCGAGCGAAAGGCTGTCGTTCAGCAGGTCGTGCTGAAACGCTATTTAAATAGGCTAAACCCCGCACTGATTCATCCTCTTTCCACAGTGCTTCCAAACAGCTGTCGTAAAAAGCACAACAGATATTTTTCTAATTTTGGAGTTTTGAACAGGATAAGCTACTATTTGGTGAAATATCACTTGTCATATGCTCCGCCTACCTAATGTAGACAAAATTGAGTTAAAGAAGACTTTGTCCAAATCTGATAAGTTCCTGACCAGATAAAGTTTTTGACACCAGTGTGTTTTGCATACACGTTACTGTGTTTTGTGTTTGTATGAGATGTTCGGTATGGTTTTCCTGAACCCTTCAATAAATAACGACGAAATCGATCTTTCTTTTGTTGTTGTTTGGTACACAGTTAATCTTGCATAAAATTTGTGTCATCAGTTTTCACGTGAATCTAGCACAAATCTCTCTCATTATCTATGGGTTACAATGTCACAAAATGACACTTCATTGGTAGGGTTCCATGCAGCAATACAGGCTCACTTGAAAGCTTTTTTTTTTCTCCCTTGGCCGACTGGTTTTAGTCAATATCCATGCAGATTTTTATGGTTGAGTTGGTTTGATCTCCTGACTGGCCAAGGTTTGTATGGTGTTAAAAAAGCCGACGCCACAAGAACACTACTTTCTAAATATAGAATCAACTTCTTGTCTACTTTTATCAAGGAAAATGCAAGTGTTTAAGCTTATGGAAGTTGCAGGACTCTGTCGTTTCTTCTTAAACCTCCAATTACTCCGTGACCTGATGCATTTGTTTACTCACAACCCATTATTTATGACTGGTTTGACTCTGATTTTCTTGCTGCTGATTTGGGATTCTGAACTAGACTGTTCTTGTTATCGTTCCAAATGATATTTGATGGTTCATCATTTCTACCATTGTTCTCATATAATCTTGACCATTCATGTCGCTTGCTCTGCCTTGAACAGTAAGCACGGTGGTCAGAAAATAAACCATAGCAGCCATGCATTGTTATGACAAAACACTATTAGAATAATAACACGGTGGGAGCATTTTGTAAGTGATGCTATATCGCCTAAATACCTATAGCATCAAGAGAATCACACTGCAATTACTGATTGCTCATCAATGGCACAAACAAGCACAAAATGTAATTTCATGAGCCACACAGACAGCGCCACCATATAAACTGTTCAGTAATTCAAGTGCCATTTAAGCATAATTTCCATCAATCCAATCCCAGAAGTCAGAGCCATTGTCCCATCAAGGAGAGAGAGCGCAGCGTTAATACACCTAATATTCTTATCTATGTATTATGTAGCGCAATGATTTGGTACAATTCGATTTTTATCATTCATTATCCATGTGATGAAGCGCACTTTAGAAAAGCCTCTTTCATCTTTTTGTTTGCGTCTACGCTTCCTAATTGGGGGCGCAAAACGGGCCATGGTTCACGGGCTATCAAGCCGATAACGGTAAAATGGAGAGCGATTGGTCGTCTTGTCTTCGCGTAGACGTTCAACATACCTGACTCAAACCCCATAAGACAGGACGGAGCAGCACTTCACATCTGCTATAAATATTTCAGGCAATTGTTCTATGGCTTCCTTTCAGGTTTTTATTAGAGCCATTATATTAATGGACTCTGGCCATGATGATCAATGAAACTGGTTACACATCGTCAGCATTAAAAGCCTGGCAGGGCCTAAATGAGATTTAATATCTGACCACATTAATACATTAAAGGGCCTGTGATAATGCTACGAAAAGTGGATTAACTAAAAGTTGTTTCTAGAATTCTGTTTTAATTTGCATGGCCAGCTGAATGATTTCATTCTGTCAGTAAAAGCTGCAAGAAAGGCACAAAGAATTTAAACCCACAAGCCACTACCCACTACTTGAAGCTGATGAATTAAGTAGTGTAAAACGTCTGTCTTATTAGTGAGTAAATGAGACCGAATCCAGTGACGTGAATAATTTATTTCTCATTTGGCCTCATCTACTGTAGTCTCTAATATATGTTACAATTCGGTATAAAGAAAATGAGTGAGGCAATCTACACGGGCATTTATTGCTCAGTAACTGAGGAATTTTATTCAGAAGCTGTGTCCAAGAGCTGTAGAAAACTAGGCTAAAAACTAGAGGAAAAGATCTTCATCTTCTTTCGGCTTTTCCCGTTAGAGGTCACCACATGGATCAACTGTTCCCCAACATTCTTCGTTGACGCAGCTACTCCAAAGACACATCCATAACCTTCCTTTTAAGTTTCCTTTTTTCCTCTTACCAAGCAATCATCATCATCACCATCTTTCACAAAACGGAGCATGTAGTAGAAATTGAATATTTTAATTCAGTGTCAAACCAATGGGATAAATACGAATTCTCCTTGTTAGGTAACAATTCACCGATGAAAATTTAAAAATTTAAAAAATTTTTAAAAAGTATTTTCATAGACATTGTTTAATAATTTGAAAATTTAAAAATAATGTCATAAAAATATTGTATGAGTATGTATATTCTTCAATGTACATTAAAAAAGTTTTAAAACGTATTTTTAAGTGAAAACGAGGAATTGTCTCATTAAACTATGATTCAGAGAGTGTAAATAATATATACTAAATATTAATTAAATGGGTAGTACGCAGTTAATAATGAGATATAAACAATGTTTATTGGGATTTTTTGGTTTCTGACACTTTTAGATAATTAAACATGCCCTGAGTCAAACTTACCCAGGAACATCATTGGTCTTCCTGAGAAACGAACATAACAGAAGGGTTAACGTATCAAATAGCAGTCAGGTTAGGGTTAGTTGGTCAGTGTGTACTGACTGTTAACTAACCCCGTATGTAGATTTTTTATCTAGAAATACTCCAGAAAAAGTCTAAATTTGATCTCGGCTACGCAGAGAAGCTGTTTCCTGTAATGTGACTTTTCTTCCTAAAATGTTTGGATTAAAATCTAGGTGGTTTGCTTGACTTCTAGAATTATATCATGTTATTTAGCTGTCCAGTTCTTGATGTTTGACAGATAGGGAGCGTTGTTGGTCACTGAGATATGTAAGTTCAGGCGCAAAATGTTCCACGGTCGTAGTTCTTATGATGAGTTGACAGCGAATTGAAGCAGTATCCTGGACTTTAAGGATCTGGAGTAATAGTAAAATTAAACATTTCGTACATAAGGCAATTCAAAACGCTTTAAGGAATTAAGCCTTTTCATGTAATGACTGACGCAACAAGAGAGCCATCCTCCGGGTCAACATGGTATTTATATGAACTCAACAAAGGACTAAATGTCTTCTGAATTCACATGGTGAACAAAGAAACGCCGAGTTTTACTAGGTGTCAGAGAAATTAAAGGAAGGACGTAATAAAAAGAGTTCAGTCTCTCCTCATCGCTGTATTCTTTGTGCATGACATGAATTGCCAAGTAATGGTCTTCTACGCAGTTCAGGCTTTGTTTTTGAAGATTTTTCAAAGAACAGCAATAAGCCATAAAAAAGACTGAGGCATTAACTATTTGCACATCTAATTATATATATATATATATATATATATATATTATTTGGAGCAATTACGCATTCATCAACTCATAATGCGCTGTTTATTTCCAGATCTTATTTGCAGGGTGGCAGCCGCTTGGATATACAGCATCATTATTGTGAATTATTTGACATAATGTCTATTATTCTGTGACGATGCTTAAATGCTTTCTTTAAAGATAATAATAATGTAATTTAATAATGTAAGAATAATTACGAATCGATGGCATCAGCTTGATTAAAGTAAGGACGTGCAGTCATCATAAGCTGTTCAGATTCTTTCCTTATTTTGATAGTCTTTTTACACATAATTGTGTCTTTATTTCTGAACATATTGGGCTGGTTTCTTGCTCATGGATTAAGGTTAGTCTTGATCTAAATTACTACCAATGGAAATTTTTGACTATTTTAACTCCAAACCAGTCTAGGACTAGGTTAATCCTCGATCGAAAATTACCATAGTGAAGCGTTATAAATATAGGCTTTGAACTGTTCTATCCAGATCACAAGTTCTTTTTCTCCTGATCTTGAGATAATGAAAGAAGTTTTATCGAAACGATGAGTTATTTTTCTTGAGAATTTGATCAAATGAATGTTGTAAAATCAGTCTTTCCCTGCTGATAAATCTATGATCACTGTTACGCACCAATAGACGTACCAGATGGCGTCAATATACAATGTACAGCATTCATTCACCATGGTTATAGCACTTGGCAAAGGTCAAAGTCATGCCCCAAAGTGTGTAAATATCAGGCCGAAGCAACTCAAGCCAAGTCTAACAACTATCATTCACTTAAATGTCATTTTAGAAATTCAGGGACACAATGAAAATTTTCCCATCTGGCCAAATAATTGTTTGTCTATTTGGCCTCTGGCCAAAGACATGCACACGGCCCCAGTGATTTATCTTTTTCCGGGATGTCGAGCACGAAAAAATCAGCCGCTAAATGAAGCTTGAACAAATGTGTTTGTCAAATAGACTAACATCATTATCAGCGGTGTCGGGACAGTAGGACTCACAGCTGGGAGTCGGTGGAAGTGAGTCACTCTGGGTGGCGTAGAAGAATGATCAGGAGGAGGAAGAGGAGGAAGAGGAGGGGAGCAGCAAGGCAAATTCAATACACCTGTGAAAAGTTCACTAGCGCTTTTCCCGCCAATACAACGTTGGAGTCATCATGGAATGTGGATTACAGAACCTCCATTACGATGCAAAACAGACATAATGTAAGATTATCTATCTATCTATCTATCTATCTATCTATTTAATATCGCTTCTATTTTAATCTGGTCTGTCTATCTATTCATCTATCTATCTATCTATCTATCTATCTATCTATCTATCTATCTATCTATCTATCTATCGGTTTATTTAATCTGTCTGTCTGTCTGTAATCTGTGGATTACAGAACTCCCATTACAATGCATGACAGACATAATGTAAGATTATCTATCTATCTATCTATCTATCTATCTATCTATCGGTTTATTTGATCTGTCTGTCTGTCTGTGTGTCTGTCTGTCTGTCTGTCTGTCTATCTATCTATCTAGCTAGCTATCTATCGTTTATTTGATCTTCGTCTGTCTGTAAGTGTCTGTTCGTCTGTCTGTCTGTCTTAGCTATTTCTCCAGCTATCTAGCCATCTATCTATTCATCTATCGCCTTGCTCGTTCGTCTGTCTGTTCGTTCATCTGTCTGTCTGTCTGTCTGTCTGCCTGAGGCTGCACATGTCACTAGATAATTGTCTGACCTGAGTCTTAAATTATAATACTATAAATGAAAAATAAATAAATAAATAAATAAATAAATAGCAGTCTGCACTTATGCATCAGTCTCCACTTTCTGCTCACTCTGCAATCTGCATAATCCTCACAGCTCTGATCGCGGCAGTGCAGCAGGAGAGAAGTGGAGCGCATCATTAGTATCATCCTGAGCA
This sequence comes from Distichodus sexfasciatus, assembly GCA_032718565.1. Classification (NCBI taxonomy): domain Eukaryota; kingdom Metazoa; phylum Chordata; class Actinopteri; order Characiformes; family Distichodontidae; genus Distichodus; species Distichodus sexfasciatus. Next base: position 575,742 of record JAVGVS010000143.1, read on the forward strand.
CTGACCAGAACTGAGCCACTCGTTTAACACACCTCCTGCCAGACAGTCCCATCCCTCCTCTCAGTCCATCTCTCCCTCTTGCTCTCTCAAGAGCAAAACTAACCGTAATCCGAGGGGATGAGGGTGAGCACGCATGATATCACAACTCCCCTCATCAAGCAAAAACCTCCACACAGGCGCTGATTTCACTATGACCTCATGCATCAGAGCTCAAGCCCGTAATCCAGACCTCAGGCCAAATTTATTCCAAAACGTATTCACCGCCTCGATATGTCAGAACAAACTGGGAGGCTCCTAAATCCAACTTAATGCCAGATTTCTAAAGACCACAGCATGTGCTGACGTAAAAGGTTTGTAGACGAGCACATCTTGTAAAATTGTTGGAAGAATTTCTACCATGGATCTTCAGTTCTGCTAATTAACTTGTCAAAGGTCTACAGTAATGTGACGTAAAAATACTTCAAATAATTTTTAGAGAATTTATAAATTGGAAAACACCTTCAGTTTCATAAATTGAAACACACTATTGCCTCCTAGTCCACATTCCTAGTAATCCAACCATGGCACATCGATCCGTCCTTCGAGACTCGTCGTCCTGTCGTGTGTCTTTGTCAAACCAGTTTTCAGATGTTTACGTAGCCGTTCTTGACATTGTGTGTTTCGTTGAGCAAAGGCCTCCTTTTATATTTGTGAATTCTTGCTGCGTCACTCCTTTTGATCTGTTAACCTTTTATTATACTTGTTAAGACGCTGCCTTTGTGGCTATAAATAATATAGATGGGACACAAACCTCAAATCAACTAGTTTTTGCTGCATTTATTCCTGTGCAATTTGTTGTGCAGTCTTTTTTTAATTGTTGTCTGCTAAACAAATACTATTTCAGCGTCCAAATGACTATTTCAGTATTATGATTCTTTAAATATTGAGGACCTATTTTTTAAAATAATTTTATTTGAACATTTTTGCATAAGGACACAGAATGCACAGATAGAGAAACAGATAGTATAGTAATAATAATCATGTAAGCATTATTATATTGCATGATATCATCTCTTGATTAGGCCTATTTAAGAAAAAGTAAGTTCTTCTTTATCTATATTATTATAATTTTGTATGATTCATTCATTCATTCATTATCCCGAACTGGGCTTAATCCCAACTGGGTTGCAGGAGCCTGAGCCTATCTCGAACTGTACGAGGGCCCTATGGCTTCTAATTTCGCCAGACTCTAATTCCCAGGATCTTCTTGCTGTGAGGTGGCAGCGCTAACCACTGTCTTAGCATGAGCCATCAAAGCAAATTCCTTGTACAAATTCCATGAACTTGGCAATAAACAATTTCATTACTCTGTCAAATATACACTACATCACACAGTAGATTCCAAGTATCGTATAACATTAAATTTAGAAAACATATTGTGAAAAAGAACAGAAATGTAAACCCAAGATGCCATGCAATAACAAAGTGTTACACCATGAGTGTGAAGTTTCACAAATGAAATACACTGTAAAGTCATTGAATTCATGTGCATTTATGAAGATCATTTTATGTTACCATAACTAAAGACTTATGGGACTTGTGGACATTAAGCAGTAGTGTATACAGCACATTAAATTATCCACCGACATCACTGCACTCATCCATCTGCAGCCGCTCACAGTTACTATAATCATAGTGAGAGAAATATAGGAGCTTATGATATAAGTCCATTGAGGGAGACTGGAGGAAAGGCCTTCTCACTGTGTGTGTGTGTTATAATAAGCAGGATCGTCTTGACCCCTGACCCTAGCGGTGGTATTTCAGAAGGGTTTCCCAGGCACAGTGAGACACACAGCAGGTATCGAATGATAAATTACTTCAATTACATTGTTACCCCAGAGAGCCTGAAAAAGCAGATTATGCCATTTTTACACACACTTCATTACGTTGCTTCCC